>BSBK01008859.1:0-56884 GCA_027943335.1 Chamaecyparis obtusa
TCCAATCGCTTCCAGGATCAGAATAATAGAGATCAGAGAGGAAGAGGAAGAGGACAAGGATCTGGAAGAGGTGGCTTCCGTGGAACATGTTTTCACTGTGGAGAAGGTCATAGGGCATTTGAATGTCCTCAGCGCCAAGGAAGAACAGACAGGAGAAATGAAGGCCAGGCCAGAGTTGCACATGTAGATGAAGATGCCAAATCATCAAATTTTGAAGATGCTGAAAGGGGAGAAACGTTGATTAACAGAAGAGTCCTGTTGAGTGGTGAGAATGAACCTGAGCAAAGAAGGAGCCTGTTTTGCACCAAGTGCAAGTGCGAAGGTAAATGTTGTGATGTGATGATTGATAGTGGAAGCACTGACAATTTGGTGTCAGAAGAGATGGTGACAAAGTTGAAGCTCAAGAGACAGAAACACCCACATCCATATCAGATTGCCTGGGTACAGGATGACCACAAGGTCATGGTCAATGAACAATGCCTAGTGAAGTTCAAGATTGGTGGATACCAAGATGAGGTATTGTGTGATATCATATCTATGGATGCATGTCATATGTTGTTGGGTAGACCATGGCAGTTTGACAGATGTGCTGTACATGATGGTCGTGCGAATACCTATTCTCTGACAAAGGAAAGAGTGCGACATAAGCTAAAACCATTGAAGGAGATCAAAGAAAAGGTATGTGGTAATGCAAGGATAACTTTGTTGATGGAAGAAATTTCCTAGATGGTATGAGGCATGAGCATGTATGTTTTGCTTTAATTCCAAAAGCTAGTAAAGAGGAAGTAGAAGATGTTCCTGTAGAAGTTGCAGATTTGTTCAATGAGTTTCAGGATATTATATCCGATAACATGCCTGATGGATTACCACCAGTCAGGAAGATCAGTCATCAGATGGACTTGATCCCAGGAGCGAGTTTGCTGAATAAGGCAGCACACAGAATGACACCTGCAGAAAGTGAGGAGTTGAAAAGACAAGTACATGAACTGTTACAGAAAGGATGGATCCGTGAGAGTCTGAGTCCCTGTGCTGTACCAGCAGTATTAGCACCAAAGAAGAATGGAGAATGGAGGATGTGTACAGATTCTAGGGCAATAAACAAGATCACAATCAAGTACAGGTTTCCATTGCCACGAATGGATGATATTATGGACTGTTTGAGTGGAGCTGTGTATTTCTCAAAGATAGATCTGAAGAGTGGATATCATCAGATTCGGATCAGAGAAGGAGATGAATGGAAGACTGCCTTCAAGACAAAGGAAGGACTGTATGAGTGGTTAGTCATGCCTTTTGGGCTAACCAATGCACCGAGCACTTTCATGCGGCTCATGAACAAGGTTCTGAAAGAATTTCTGGGTAAGTTTGTCATTGTTTACCTAGATGATATTTTGATCTTTAGTAAGACATTGGATGAGCATATGATGCATATTCGTATGGTATTTGAGAAGTTGAGAGAAGAGAAATTATTGATTAATTTGAAGAAGTGCAGTTTTGTGAAGAAAGAGTTAGTGTATTTGGGATTTGTAGTTTCAGCAGAAGGTCTAAAAATGGACCCAGAGAAGGTACAGGCTATCCTTGAATGGCCTACTCCAAGGAGTGCTACTGAGGTAAGATCTTTTCATGGTCTAGCTAGCTTTTACAGAAAGTTTATCAAAAATTTTAGCAGTATTTGTGGACCCTTGACTGAAACAATGAGAGGGGATAGAAAAGAGTTTAAGTGGACTAATGGGGCAGAAAAGAGTTTTTAATTGTTGAAACAAAAAGTTACAGAACAACCTGTTTTAGCACTTCCAAATTTCAATAAGGTGTTTCAAGTAGATTGTGATGCTAGTGGTACTGCAATAGGAGCTGTTATGAGCCAAGAAAGTAAACCTGTTGCTTATTTTAGTGAGAAGTTAAATGATGCCAAGAGGAAATACTCTGTTTATGATCAGGAATTTTATGCTATAGTTCATGCATTAAAGAAGTGGAGACATTATCTGCTTCCTAAGGAGTTTGTTTTGTATACTGATCATCAAGCTTTGCAATATTTGAATAGTCAAGGAAAATTGAATCAAAGGCATCTGAAATGGGTTGAGTTTTTGCAGAGTTATACATTTGTTTTGAAACACAGGAGTGGAAAGTCTAATAGGGTTGCAGATGCTCTTAGCAGAAGGCAACTATTGCTGACAGAAATGCAGATTGAAGTGGTTGGGTTCAAGGAACTCAAGAATTTATATCCAGAAGATCCTGATTTTGGTGAAGCTTGGAAAGCTTGTGCAGAACCTGTTACTCTAGACAGGACAAAATGGTTGGATTTCATCATCCAGGATGATATGCTATTCAGAGGGAGTCAGTTGTGCATTCCACGAAGTTCTATGAGGGAGAATCTCATCAAGGAGAAGCATAGCGGAGGATTGGCTGGACATTTTGGTCGTGACAAAACCCTTGGTCTGGTTAGTGAGAATTATTATTGGCCACAGTTGCAGCAAGGTGTGAAGAAGTTTGTACAGAGTTGTAGAGTATGTCAGATGGTGAAAGGAGTGAAGCAGAATACAGGGTTGTATCAGCCATTACCTATACCAGAGAAGCCTTGGGAGGATATCAGTATGGACTTTGTTCTTGGTTTACCGAGGACTCAGCGGGGACATGATTCAATTTTTGTGGTGGTTGACAGATTTTCAAAAATGGCACATTTTATTCCCTGCAAGAAGACTAATGATGTTGTTCATGTAGCAGAATTGTTTTTCAGAGAAGTAGTGAGACTTCATGGTTTGCCAAAGACCATAGTTTCAGATCGGGACACTAAGTTTGTTGGATATTTCTGGCGTACGTTGTGGAAGAAGTTGAAGACAGATTTGAAGTTCTGTTCATCACACCATCCACAGACTGATGGATAGACAGAGGTGGTGAATAGAAGTTTGGGAAATCTGCTGAGATGTTTGGTTGGAGATAAGCCAACAGGATGGGATTTGATTTTACCACAGGTGGAATTTGCATACAATAATTCTGTCAACAGGAGCACTGGTAAATCACCATTCCAGATTGTATATGGAAGTAGTCCAAGAAATGCATCTGAATTGAGGAAGATAGATAAAGGAGAAATAAGTTGTGCTGAAGCTGAAGATTTTGCAGAACACTTGAAGAACATCCATGAGGAGGTGAGGAAGCATATTACCAAGATGAATGCGTAGTATAAGGCTAAGGCAGATGAGAAAAGGAGGTATAAGGAATTTCAGGTTGGTGATGAAGTCATGGTTCATTTGCAGAAGGAGCGGTTTCCAGTTGGTACATATAACAAGCTGAAAATGAAGAAGTTTGGACCATGTAGGATACTGAAGAAATATGATTCAGGAAATGCATATGAGGTAGAATTACCTACTGAGCTAAATATTTCACCAGTGTTTAACATTTCAGATCTGACAGAGTATCATGAAGGAGGTATTGAGGATGAGATCACAACAGCACAGTGGAGTATTCCAGCAACTAGTTTAGACACTAAGGAGATCGAAGATATACTGGACAGTCATGTTGGCAGAAGCACAAGGAACATGACATATGAAGAATATTTGGTCAAATGGAAAGGATGACCTATTGAAGATTCATCATGATTGACAAAGGAGGAGGTTAGCCGTCTTGGTTTTCCTCTGCACACCTGAGTCGTGACAGGGTCACTTCTCAAATTACCTCGGGTGTCTGATGCAAGAGCATCCTGGGTGTAAGAGCAATCTTGCATCACCCAAAAATATTTATGTTTTTGTATTCAATAAAGGCTATTTTGTGCAGAGCTGCTATTTATGGAAAGTTACTATTTTTGGTAATTTTCGTATGTGCTCAGAATGATCTGATTTCTTTTTTGGAGGTTCATTTTGGTCATATAAGTCTACCAGTAAAGTTTCATTTCCAGATCAAGTACATGTTGGAAGATATTGAAGATTTTCGGTATTGGCAGCAGGGTACAGAAACTTTGAACTCAGTTTTGAAGGCTTTAGAGGCCCCGGATGAGGTCAAAAATTTGGGTGATGGGCGCTTGCGCGGGTTAAGCCTGTAGAGTGCTTCGTGGCATTTCTGAAATGGGGTTATAATAGCCGATCGGGTCAACTGGTGATGACTTATGGTCTTCGGAAGTTGGGCCACCCGAAATGGCGAAAAATAATTTTTTTCAAAATTTCTGTTCGGGTTTCAAAGGTTATCTTGAGCCGACTATGATGTAATAAAATGTAAAATAAAATAATTCTAAGTTTGGTCGGCCTTATTGGCTAAAATTATGGAACCTTCCAGGCGGTGGAAAATTGCCTATATAAGGAAGGCTGTATTATTGTTTTAGGCAGTTCAGAATAGTTCTGGGTAGTAGATCTGGGTATTGATTCGAGGCTTTGTCCTACAGAATATTGGGAGCACCCTTCATCACACACACACACACACATATATATCTATATATGTATATGTATATGTATATGTATATATATATATATGTATACACACACACATATATACATATATACATATATACATATACACACACACACACATACATACATACATACATACATACATACATACATACATACATATATATATACATATATATATATATATATATATATATATGCGTGTGTGCGTGCGTGTGTGTGTATATACATGTGTTTATATGTATATGTATATACACACATGTTTATATGCATATATACATGTATATATGCATATATACACATGTATATATTCATATATACACATGTATATATTCATTTATACACATTTATATATGCATATATACACATGTATATATGCATATATACTATTTATCCATCTATCAAAAACTACAAATAATAAAAATGAAGTATGAAAAAACCTAAAAATGGCGTTTGTAAATTTGAAAGCCATCCACGGGTTTCACTATTGCTGAAAGTGACAGTGAAAGTCACTTTTGGCGATTATATTTATGCTAAACTTTAACCCTAATTCGTGAGTTTCAATCGAAAGTTAGTTGCTAAAGACTTTCGATTGAAAGTGCTTTATTAACTTTCGATCGAAAGTGACATAAGACTTTCAATCGAAAGTGACTTTCGATTGAAAGTCTTATGTCTAAGGACTTTCGATCGTAAGTTTTGTACTTATGATCAAAAGTTCATCATAGTTTCTATCGAAAGTCATTAACGAATTTTTGGCCGAATTCATTCCTCCCAAAAAGTGTAACCCACTATTGTGGGTTCACCCCTTAGATAATTGGAAATTGTGATCGGTGAGTCTTTGTATCCCACTTTCCTTTGCTTGAAGTTTTTCTGTTATCTATCTTCTATCTTCAACAACCAGATTCCTTTCTTGTTCAGCTTGTCTTGAGTTGTTCATAATGTCTATGATTCTTACCATTTGAGTTTCTTCACCGATCTACAATGCTTTCACTTGTTCAGTTAGGTAAAGATTCTTTTTGGACAAGTTAGAGATTATACTTTCAGATCCATCAAAAATGCTTCCTGAACTAGATCCAAGATTTTCAAATACATCTTCAAACTCCTCTTCATGGTAACAAATCTCATTTTTTAGAATAGCCATGTTCTTTCTTTCGACCAGTAACTTCTTCAATCCATCTTTAGCTTGCTTATACTACTCAACAAACATCTGCATTTGTATATTCTGATTCTCTATAGTCTTATCTAACTTGTACCTCCCCATGATTTATATCTTTACTCTTCAGTGGTTAAACTATCCAATAAGAGATCCTTAGCTCTGATACTGATTGTTGGGATTAGGAGAGATATAGTACTGAGAGGGGAGGGGTGAATCAGTACCCTCAAAAACTTTAAACTTAAACCTTTCAAACCTTAAAATAGTAAACAGTAACAACCTTGCAAAATACCTTGTATCTCATGCATGTATCATTCATCCATTCAACTTTGCAAAAGTAAATAACATGGAATCAACAATATAGTAGTCCCCTAACACAAGTATTTTGGTAATTTAGAAACCCTTGTTAGAAGGTAAAAACTGTGGTGGGGATGACACCCACAAATTCTTTACTACTGTAGATAGAAAAGGTTTACCTATTAGGGCTACAAGTTTTGATCACTTCTGGTGATCTTACCCTGTTAGGAGTAACATATTAGATCAGCTAGATCTACCTAGTGATAAGATTTAAACAACACTACTTGAGTGTGTACTTAGTTAAGAGATTTACAAAAAGACTGTCAAGTCTACTCTGTTAGGAGATTTTACCAAAACTCTATTACAATGATTAGAAGCAATAGGTAACTATCTTCTATTGACAACTTAACTTGTCTGATACAGATCTATGAAGTACAGTTTAAATATCACCTTGTAGCGTGAAGTTCTCTGCTCTGAACTACTCAGTTAGCCTAATCTGATTCTTCTTAATCTGATAAACTCTGTAATCTGATTTGGTCTATTCTACTCTGTCAACTGATAATCTTGAAGTTTGGCTAGGGTGTAACACCCTATATACTACTAACCAAATGAAAATAAACAACCACAAGAGATCCAATGAAATTAACTTGAACAACACAACAATTTTTTTTAATAGGGTACAACATAGAATCAAATTACAAATCAATTGACATAATTAGTTATTTAAATATCCAATGTAATCTATTACATGAGAGTATATCATTATACTCAACATTTAATACAAACATACTAAAAGTTCCAGAATACATCTAATTGATCCTAGATATCCTAAGCACTGTTCTGATAACAAGTAACCAGGTAATAATCTGTTTCCCATAAATCTTTACAGCAGTCAACCATTCCCCCAAAAACATAGTTTTCCTCATCTAGAAACCTGAAAACACCAGAATATAAAACAACCACAACAAACAAGGCTTAGTCAAATAGTCTAAGATAATGGAATTCCTCCAAAGCATTTGCATCATGCAGGTTAAAACCTTAACAAAATAATCTGAACCATGCATATAATAACAGACATATTTCATCATTACAAGAAACATTTCATTTCTAATCAACAGAAATAAACTCGCAAAAAAAATGACAAGGTGATGATCCACTAGCTTTGGGTATATACATAAGAATCAACGATCAGTAACCAATAGGAAACTCAAAGAATTCATTATGCCAGCCTTATTCTTTCCAAGCAATAAGGTAAAACCATTCCCTTACTTCACCAACATGTGCAAGTAATCAGGGCAACATATTTTATCTTTTTAAATGAAACCCATAGCCCATGAATTATTAAATTATCACTTAGTAATTAACTGACAAATATTCTTTCACCATCAGGCTCAAGACAAAAGTCAACTTCCCATACTAAGGATCACACTTGCATTATCTTAAAACACTTCATACTACCAAAAATAGCTAACCATAGTAAAAATCTGAATTACCAAATCAACTATTAATGTATACTTAACAACTAAATCCATAATACTGAAAACAACCATTTAAAATTTCCACATACATCCATGAAACCACTTTCCAAAAATAGCCACAACAAGCATCTTCTTTTCATCACTCAAAGAATAACTTAAGCAAAATTCGAATGCTATTTCTAGAAACTTAAACAATATTAATATCCAATTCCTAATATCTAATTGCAATTTTAATAACAGAAAAGTGGAAACATCCAATTCTATTGTCAACAATAATACCAAAGATTCAAATCCATTCTTCTGTCACATCCTAACTAACAGAGTTATTTGTGAATCTATAGAAAGTTAACAAACAACTTTATACCAGAGAAAATGTAGAATTACACTAACTACATAATTACTATTCGTATAAAAATACACTTGATCAATACTATTATCTCTGTTACCAAATCACCTTTGTACATACTTGTAGGCATAAACACATATATGTACATATGTATATACACTTTGTTACGTGTATATACATATATACATATACATTTCTACAAATATATATATATATATATATGTATATATATATATATATATATATATATATATATATATATATATATATATATATATATATATATATATATATATATATATATATATATATATATATATATATATATATATATATATATATATATATATGTACCCTGGTAATAAAACAGAGTTCAGAGCACTACATCAAAGTTGTAATAAAATCAGAAAACCTAAAATCTAAGAATTCCAGTCTAAAAATGAATTATCAGTTACTGGTACAACTCCAAAAATTCTACTGACAGCAAATATACTACAACAGTAGCCATCAAATAGCCTTCAGACCTAATCATAACTAAATCTACGAAAGAGTAATGTGACAACAGAGATTACCATAATAAACCCACATCAACCGAGTATACCATAGCACCAAGAAACAATACCATGTTCTTTTTCCTACTACAGCATGAACATCCAAAAGAACTTGATACCTAATAGAACTTACCAACAGACCCAACAGTCCTTATAAACAATAGCTACAGTAATAGTAACTGAACCCTAATTACCTCCATCTAGAACACATAACTGAGATCATTCATATCTACCACTAACACCAGTGACCGATACATACCCATACGATGACTGTCCTCTACAAAACCTCATGGTAACCGAATCTCCAATTCTCGAGCCCAATACTACAAGCTATTTAGACTGAGAGAAGAATTCTACAGAATCTCTAACCATGACTTAACAAAACTTCTTTATACCAATGCTCGACAAGACAAGAAATACAACATTCCAATAGTGGTATCACAATGAACATTAGCTGGGTTACTAAACAAAATAACTATCAACCAAACAATATGAATACGGGTACAAACTATGAATTCACTCAATATTCCAACATTGCCAAGAAAGCTTCTCACCATGGTTACACACTCATTCTAACCTAGGTACCTCTAAACCTGACAACTATACCATTTAGAGAATGCCATATAACCAGAATACTCAAACCCAAATACCTGGCGACAAGACCAATAACAACACTAGAACAAACTAATCCCATTCAAAATAACATTTCCAAAGCTCAGTAAACAAAACTGGTGGTAGGGAGACAACAACTTCACAGTCTTCACTCTCTATTGCCACTTCCTTACACAAACCATAGTCGTTCCCACTACTAAGATAATGACAAGAGACATGAAATAGGGAAACACACAAACCCCCAGTTTCACCATTTCGACAACTCAAAAACCATTTCTAAACAACTGAACCAAAAACAAACACCGAAATACCAATTTATCACATAGTGATCTTTACACTGGAATGTACAAAACCACTCACATATTGAAAGACATTTCTACAGTACACAATAACATTTAAATCACATTGCATAAGTAGAATATATAACCATTTAAATGAATTTTATAACCAAATTCATAAGGATAGCAAGAGTAGAGTTAGAGAATGCCCCTGCCTTAATAACAGAGTAGGGTGTTCTGAACTTGAAGTTGAAGCCAAAGATCTCACTCCCAACTGGCGAGCTACACCAAAACCAACTCCTTGCTCAGCAAGCTAAACCCACCGAAAAAGACCAAGGACCAAGCAACGAAACTGAGCACCCCATGATAGAGCTCATTTAATAAGCACCAAAACCGAATAGTGTTTCCAAAAGATAGCTTGAAAACCATAAATAGAACCATGAAATGAAAAATGGAGAATCCCCATTAATAATGCACAAGTAAACAACCATATTCCTCTCCAAACTGAACAAATTGACTCCATTTCCGCAACCTTTCCAGGCATCAAACCCACTACCTCAACAAAGAAACAAAACCTTGCCAAAGCAAATGACCGATAGTAAACTGAAGTCATTCAACTCCCATAAACATGCCATAGCTGCATTAAAGACTAAACTTATCTTTCATTGCCACCTTCACTAAACACAGTGACAACTATCCAGCAGTACACATACTTACTGAGAACTCCCACTTACCCATGCTCGGAGTAATTCACATGTGCAAATAACAACCAATTCCCACTAACATTTGAACATAGCAAAAACATATAACTTGGCACAGTGAACATATTATAACACAGCCAAATTAATCCAAGTTCACGACACCATAGGGAGAATCCCAACCATAACCAATGTTAACAATTCACTAACTTAACTTTGCTAACCATAATACAAGAATGTTAGGATATTATTAATCCCCCTTCCATTTTAACACATATCTTCCCACTAACTCATTCTATCATAAAAGACTTATTTTTTTTTCATTTAAATTTCAATATTCATTTAACAATCAACACTAACATAATAAAATCATTTATACACTAGCATTAAACATAAAATTAACCATATTTTCTTTCACAATAACAGACCAGTATAACATCGAAATCCTCATAAATGAAAACTTAATTGCATAATAAGAATTCCTTATCCTTCTTCCAAGTAACACAATTTCCCAAGTACCAAAGTCAACAGAGAAATGGATAATTCAGAAAAGACAGTGTCTTCAGATATTAAATTAAATCCAATGTCATAGTCTAACCAAAATTAACAATTAATAGCCAAACTAAATATCCCTAATCTGTCTGAGATATAAAATGAAGTTAGAACAAAGTTATAATCTACTTCTAACCAAAAGAGTCTGAACATATCAAATCTGAACCAAGACATAAATCCATCCTAGTAGTACTAAATAAAGATGCAGAATAAAAGAAAACCAAGCCAGAAGCAGATAGGGGCATGACATAGGGCTTCAAATGCTTCTTCATTTATACATCAGTTTACATAAAAAATGATGTAAAATACAAATATATAGCATACTGCTTTATTCCATTTACAAAATTAGGTTTCAACTTCTTAGAGAAAAAGCCTAAGATCTACAGTGTACAAAAATAACCTAGATCAAAACTATTACATAAGATCTTCATCGCAATTAATGAATATCTCAACAATAAATTCTCCTCGATCTTGGTAAAACATTTTCTGATCTATTGTAACCATTTGCATAGATAAAAGTGCCATTTATGATTCCTATGTCATTTCCTGTGATCCTCAGTAAACACTGTATAAACTGCTTAGTATTCATACTGATGCTCAGTGTTTACTATCACTAGGTATCAGTATCTGGTGGTGCTCAATAAACTGTCTGATGCTTGGTGTATACACTTAACTGACTGGCCTATTTTTCTTATAGTTACCGACTGGGTTCATATAAGTAACTGACTGATATACTTGACTTACTTTTGATACTAATGACAATCATTAATGCTCAATAGAGATAACACATGGGGTTAGGATATAAGTGCTAAAAGAATGCAAGATAGAAATTTCAGTGACATGCTGATACCCAGTGCATATATGTTATTATTTTGTGTAGGTTTGTTGTTTCTCTATGTAAGTGCGTCAAAATTTTCCTTCTACATGCTATTTCTCTTCTTGTACATGCTACTTCACCTGCCAAACAAAGAATTCAAACACAAAATCATACAAATTTAGCAAATAAACATGTTTTTTTATTAACAGAGGCCTTGGGCCCCACAATGGGCACTATTTTGTGTATATTGAATACCTTCATGAAATTATTTTTCTAAAAAATAACTCAAATCAAGTTAATTTAACTTTTAAACACATTGAATTGAAATCTAAATGCAAGAACATCTCATGGATCTCTAATTAAAGAAGCTAATGCAATGCCCACAACTGACATCCATTAGACATAACTCTAAAATGAGAATTTAAATGATCTATGATGAATTCAATGCCTATCTTTGCTCAATTATACTAGAAAAAATGCTCTATTATGGTTTCAAAATAAAAAATGCCTATAGTAAGGATGCAATTAACTAACATGAGAATGGATCTTTTTGTCCTATTTTTTTTCTCTTTATTTATATATTTTCTCAAGCTCAAGGGGTGGAGTTAGTTTAACCATGATCAAGTTTGGGTCAAGTTGATGGTTTCAAATAGTGAGACAATTTAAATATTTTTCACTAAAAGCCTGGGACAAAGAGACAAAATGAGTGTCTTAGATTAATCGTCAAGAAGAGTGATGGAGAACCAATTTAGCTTTGATCCATGTGAGCTCAATTCTCAATTTCTATTGGTAGATTTAATTTCTTCCCATGTGGTATGTGAGAAATTTTAAGAATTAGTTACTTGATTTTGTTAGCCATGTGTACCCCTTGAATGGGTTGGATTTAATTTAATTCAACTATAAAATTAACTTGAAAAAACAATTGCATAATTAAATGATCTTTTTTATTTAATTAATCCTCTTTATCTTTGATTTCAATTTATTTTTGATTCAGCCTTTGATTGCTCCATTGAATTTAGCTTGACTATTTTTAGGTGTCTATAATAACATACTATTTTGGATGAAATAGTCCAACCATTAGCTTTGGTCTACTATAGTAGGTTTTGTACAAGAATTTGAAGGTTCACAAAATTTAGGGTCATCTTCATACAAGGCCTTCAACTCATCAAATCCCAATACTTCAACTCTCATCTTTGTCAACAAGGTCCTTCTTCTACTCAAAGCATTAAAAACTTTATTTGTTCTACTTCTCCTATGTTTCAACATAAATGTATAACACTATAAGAATTCAACTCATCTCATATGTCTTTGATTTAACTTACTTTGATTGTTCAGATAGTTCAATGCTTGATGAACAATGTACAACACAATCTCCTTAGGCAACAAGTAATGTCTCCATTTCTTCAAAATTTGAACTGTGGCATAAAATTCTTGATCATAAACTAAATATATTCTCTTGGCATCATTCAATTTTTTTATCAAAATAAGTGATCAGTCTAGCTTTTTACATAGATTTAGGTTACATTATATGTTTTCAATTTAATATTTGTAACAAATAATTTCTCACAAACTTAATCTTATTAATTTTTTATTAGTGATTAAATACTTTTAAACTATTTCTCCTTTCATTAATAAATTAAAGTACCAGATTAAAAAAATTACAGTTTGATCCATTGCATATTTTCTTTACAAACAATAGTTCTTTGTTCCTAGAGAATATTTTCTTCAATTTCACATCTTATGCTATATAGTATACTATAATTTTAACATTAATTAAAAACATAATAGTCAAATTAGCATTTGTCAATATTCATTTATTATTAGTCAACTATTTATTAATATTTAACTAGGTATCTATTGGTAACTCTTTAAGATGATACATTTCTACCATTTTTTATTATGTAGTAATATTACAACATTTTAGAAAAAGAATTAAATTTATTTATGTAATAGATGTCTCAATAAGTAATATATAGAATTAACACACACACACATATTTATTTATTTATCTTATTCAAAAATTTCTAAAATAGATAAAAAATTTAAACTAATAAAATATTCAAGCATTTATTTCAAAGAAGATAGATATGCAATTATTGAAACTAATTATATAACCATTCTTACCTGTCATAATTTCTCATATAAAAATACCACATAATATATATACAAATATCTTAAAATAGACATGCACACACATATGTTAGAATGAGAATTTGGAATAGCCGCATCTATACCAAAAAAATGATAGAAGTAAGTGTAGAGGGAATTTGTCCCTATCACAAATAGATTTAATGGTAGAATTAAAACAGATATTTACTTTTTTAAATATAAAAGATTTAAAAAGACTATATTTTAAAAAAATAGCATTCTTATAATTTTGTTCCTAAAATGTCCAAATGATTTTACCAATTACATTAAAGAAAAAATATTTTTCATAAATTATAAAATAAAATATTTCACATATTAACTTTATAATTATTTTTTTAAAATTAAATAAAATCAATATTGCAATTGATACGATTCCATTTTATAAATATTAATAACCAGTGAATAGTTAAATGAACACAATTGTATTTTACTAAAAAAAAATCTTATATTTTTTAAAGATGAATATAAAAATAAAACATGAAAGCATAGAATAATATTCATTTACTTATTATTGGAAAAACATCGAGAGGCTACATTCACTATTAAAAGTCGATCACGGGTAACATGAGGGAATCAATCATAGTAATATCAATGCGGTGGAGTGGGCCAAACGTAAAAAGTGGCACACCAGCCCTAGATTATCCATATTAACTAATTGTTATTGTCAAGACAATGTGGAAAAATAATAAGAGATCGCGAAAGAGGACTATTTTTTATAGAATTATGGATGCATTTTCTCGAGGAAGGACAGCGGGGAAAATGGACTTCACAGTGTTAATGAGCTTTGAATCTTGTATTCAACTTAATTGTTGAAAGACTATGGCAACCAGGAACAATGCATCGTATTGGAAAATAAATGGAAACTTTATCTATTTGAACAATTTTTTTCTATCCTTGCTATCAATAATGTGAATTTGACGATTTCTTCGGACACTATATTTTATTAGTCTTTTTTCCTGGAAGATCACTAATAGATTTATTAGTCTTATTTCAGGGAAGATCACTAATAGATTTAATGGCTGTGAGTTGAGCAGGAATCAAGATTAAAAACTCCAAAAGCTCTATAGCTGGGCCAAGCCCACGGGTCCTACACCATCATTACTATTGACCATGCTTACCTACTTGAAAAATCTTTATCTAAATTCATGTCTTTTGGTGTAGAAGCACAATTGGATAATGGGATTTGTAGTCAATAAATTCAACTGCCTAAAAATGCTGAAAGCGCCTGGCAATGAAAATGAGTCGTATTGGAAAATACAAGGAAAGCTCACCCATTCGAAAAATATTTTTTAAGATTTTCTATGGACCAGAAAATTCATTGAATCTTATAAGTATGTTTCATGGTACAACTTTTTCCTCTCTGTTTAAGTGCGTACTTAGAGGGAAGCCGCAAAAGGATTGGATTGTTTATTCATTGTCATTTTTTTTCGGACATGTTTGTGGAGAGATATGTGTATTCGCTATGATTTTTGCTTGCACATGTTTGAAGGCCGGCACTGCTGAGGGATTTCAGATTTCTCTAATAAATCACCGTTTTATATTATTTTTTATTTTACACAAAGTTTTACTTTATAGCATATTTATTAAAGTATACTATGAAATTAATAGCTCACGTTTATGTAATGCTATCTTAAGAATTATATATTATAAATGGTTTGATAGTGTTTAAGAGTTTTAGATTCAGTAGTTTGAGGAGACAAATCTTAGCTATTAGGTTTGTCTTGCTGATTCGGAAGATCTACACCGTTTGAACTTGTTTTTCAATTTTTAATGTTGTTCTCTTTATTATTATTACTCATAGCAATAACTTAGATATCATGTTTGAGAGAATAAATTACAAGAGTTGCCCAATAGTATATTGGTTACACCACCACCACTAGATTAAAGGTGAACGGGAAGATTGGAATAAATCATAAGCATTGTAACAATGATTTTCGCATTCATGTGGCTAAGAATAATATTTATCAAAGAATCATGATCGCATGCATTATGTATGCAACCATACTGACATTGTCAAGGAGATGATTGACACATGTTAGGAGTTGAAATCAATAGAATATTCACAAAGATACAACATTCAATACATTAGTGGTCAAGAAGTCCTTCAACTTGAGAAACTCAACTAAAACAATATTAGCTTGCAAATATATATCCATGAGAATGTTCATTATGACTATCTTATATATACTTATATATATAATATGCCAAGATTAATCCTTCTTGAGGTGCCTATTGCACCTTGCAATTTGAAAAAAAAATAGGCATTTCGAGAAGGATTACTCTCGACGTATTATATATAGATAAGTATATATAAACTAGTAGCAATCAGGACGTGACATGGAATACATTTTATGTTTTTTAATATTTGAATATATGGCGGTAAGAGTTACTGCTATAGTTAGTGTTATTGTTATGGTTAATGTTATTGGTAGGGTTACAGTTAAGATTAATGTTAAGGTTAGAGGGAAGGTTAGGATATTATATGAATTAAATATTCTATAGTTATATAAGCGTTAGTGTTACAGTTAGTGCTGCTATTATGGTTAAGGTTAGTGGTAGGATTATGGTTAAGGTTAGTGTTAGGGTAACAATTAATGTCAATGGTGTAATTATGGTTAGTGTTAGGGATGGTGTTAGGGTTAGGATTACAATGAGGGTTAGTACCATATTTAACCTTAGCATATCACCTAGGGTCAATGGTAGGGTTATGGTTATGGTTATGGTTACGGTGAACGATTTAAAGTTAGGAGCAATATTATGTTAATGGTTACAGTTAGAATTAGGGTTAGGGGTAGGGTGAGATTAATATTAAAGTGACAATTAGTATTATTATATTAATAATTATACTTAAAGTTATGATTAGGGATTAGGATTAGGGTACATGAATATGATTAAGGTTTGAGGGAAGGTTACGATAAATTTTAAAATTAGAGTTTAAGGTTGGGGTTAGGGTTAGAGTTAGTGTTAAGAATTAGGTTATGGCATAAAGTTATGGTTAGAATTATGGCCAGTTCTCTCTCTCTCTCTCTCTCTCTAGTGAGAGGGTGTTTAGGGGGCATACCTAGAGAGAGAGAGAGAGAGCAATATTTAACATAAGATATCTATACTAAATAAAATATATCACATCATACACATAATAGTAATACAATAATTTAGTTTATTATATATTTTAATATCTTATATTAATTAAATATAATATGATATCTATTACATAGGATAATACAATATTATCTATTATGTGATATATTATATAGTGTAATAATATAGTAAACACATCTTATATATGATATATTTTTATCTATATTTGATATCTCTAATACAAATTTGTAGACTTGGGATTTGCCATAGGATTGCTAAGGTATTTGGCTTTGGGATACCTAACTTAGAAAGTCAATCCAAAAAATGGATCTACGAGATTTCCTAACATTTCAAGACTTTGCCCATGTAGGTGACGACTTTCTCTTTACCCAAAATTGATGAAACGAAAAGGGTCTTATGGAGATTCTCAAATTTCAGTCAAGATAAATTTTGTCTAATTTTGGGTTTAATAAATAATAATTATTTATTTTCCAATTTGAGTATGTCAAAAGTCTTCATTGATAGGTTGATTGAAAGATCTACAACTTTTTAACGGTGTAACATTTTTCAAATCTAAAACATGCATCACATTTTTTTCTTTCCATACTTTATGATTTTTTAATTGAAATTTATAAAGTTTTGACCAAGTTATGGTGATTAGACACACATGTTTTCTTATTTTGAAAAATTTATAAAAAAATCATAATTAGTTATTTACTTAGAAAAAAAATACAAAAAAATGTGTCTCATCTGGACATGAGTCTTCTACTTATATCTGGAATCTTATAAAAAAAATATTATCATTTTATTGTGGTTAGCATGGGTAGACATACACCAACCTGTTATCTTTTTCCATAAATTTGCATACTAATTATTAAATTTTTTATGTCAAGCTGCCTAACTCTATTTTTCTAAAATTCTATTTCGACTTAATAGCCTACTTTGGGCTACAATGATTTGACACATACCTAGTAATGTATGATGATGTTGTCCCTATCATATGTGATAGTACAAGTGTCATAAACATTTTGAAGAATCTAGTGATGCGTGCAAGGACCAAACACATTTTAAATTTATTATCATTTCTTAAGAGAAAAAGTTATAGAGAAATAAGTTCAAATGGAATATGTTTCTATAAAATAATAGATTTTAGATATTTAGACTAAGGCATTACCAAAGAATACATTTAAATACCTTAGGGAAAACTTTGGGTTCATTGAACCTCCTTTTACCTACTAGAGATGCACTCAAGTGATGCATCTTTCTAGGGGAAGATTAAAATATTTATCTTATGTTTCTTGGATAGATGAAGGATCTTGTTCTTAGGGGGAGTAAAAAAGTTTTTTTATGGTAGAAGAATGGAATTTTTTCCATTTTCCTTGATGTTAAAGGGTGAAAGGTTCTTCTAAAGTTCACAAGTGTTTCAATCAGTGACAAAGGAGAATATTATTGCAATTATGGCATGTTGGTTGTCATTGATGTCAAACTTGTTGGAACTATGAAGTATTACCAATAGAAAGGTTGGTTCTTTTATTATGCTAGGTTTTGATGTATACAAACTTGATCAAAAAGTTATTGTTGTTGCTAAGGGTGATAAGTAGAGGGTTTTGTCAAACATATCTTTGGTGTCCTCTCGATATGATACAATGGCTAATTGATGATATTAATCATATTTGGTCATGTTCTATGTTTGGTCATGTTCTATGTTTTGTGGTGATATTTGGATACCGTAGCAAAGTTAACCTAACTTCTTCAGAAATTTCTCGGCAAGTAGTTTCTAGATTTGTGGTTACAATTCTGATATCTTGTTCATGCACATAGAAAAGATTGTTTTTGGGTTTGGGTGGATGAGGGCTTGCCTTGGTCAAGCCCTACATTAAGGAATCAATATTGAAATTAAAATGTAAATATGTAAAGCTAACAAGAAAAATGTAACTATTCACATTTCTTGTAGAAATCCTTGTCAATGAGGATTTTGTAGAGCTTGTATGTTGTAGATGTTGAATTTATAATAATAGATGTAGGAAATCTCTACAAATGCAATAGATCTACCAAACGCACATCATGAAGCCATGGATGTAAATGTACACCAATGAAGAAGATAATGAATGCCCTAATGTGAATCTCCTCCCTTGATGGCTAACAAAATGCTACATCTTGAAGAGGAAATGCTCACAAAGGATCCTTGAATCTTTGAATGCCTTGAATGCTTGATAAAAATTTTCTTTCTTGAATGCTTGAGATTGCACATGTGATTGCTATAGTGAAAATTCCATTCCAAAATAAGGTGAATTAGATTCCTTTTATACTATTTTCTGGGTGCGAAAATAAAGTAGTCTGATGGGGGCACCCTATTTGGAAATTTATCTCCCCAAAACAACATCGGCCCCAGGATTTAAAATCCCTAGGGAATAGGTCAACTGGTTCGACCGATTCTAGGGTTGGCACACAAGGATCTAACCCTAGGGTCTCGGATACTACATAGTTGAAAAGTGTAAAAATGGGAGACAAAAGGAGAAGAAGGGGGTCATGCATTAAATCATCCATGGTCCATAAATTTAGTAAAGGGATGAGAGCTAAAACTTCTTAAATAACAAGTGTGTGTTGGAGATTTGCCAACAAGCCAGATTGTTGACTGTATGTTTGTCATTGATGACAACATATGGTAAGAAGTGTGCATGAAAGCCTAATGGAGAGAGCCTTGAGCATATGGTCCTTAGATATGTTATCAGCATGATATCATAGACATAGAGGTTGATTATGAGTGAAGATAGTTATACAGTTGTTTATATCAGTAGTGTTTCTGACAGGTCCCATGAAGATTTTTGTATGTGATTTGCAGTACAGTTGTAGTAGAGCCTTGCACATTTATAGTTATGTTGAAGACATATGCATGATGCTATGTTCATGGACGCAGAGTCAGTTATGTAGTGCAAGTTGAGTTATGATGTTTCCAGTTGATAGTTACAGTTTCTTGAGTTTATCTAGTAGAGCTGACAGTTTTTATATTGTTGTAGTAGTTGCACCTATCATTATGATATGTGTGCTTGGATTAGTTTTTGGAGAAGAGTTAAGAAATTTTGGTTAAGAGCGCATGATGTAATTCAGTATGAGAATAAAGTTTTAGTTAATTTGGTGGAGCCGACTGTGTGAAGCGACACGTCTACTCATATTGAGTTGGGTGGTCCCATTTTGTGTTGCAAGCTTGATATAGCCATTGGAAATGTTTTTGGAGAGTTTTATTGTTTCTCTAATATGATTACAAGGAAGTTCTAATACATTGACTTGATTATATCATTTGGAGAAAGATACTTATAGCTGGTCAATTATGATCGCTATGTATGGTAGATAGTTGAAAGAGAAGAGCAGAGCAGAAGGTGTGAAGTATTGAGCCATTGGTAGAAGGTCTATGTGAAAAAGAAGAGAGTGTATACTATTCATTGGAACTAATCAAGATAGCAGGTCTAACTCATAGTTCACCAAAGATCCACATATAGTGTGTATCTGTTAAAAAAAAGGTTGCAACCTTCACCCCATTGAGTGGTGTGCTCTCGGATAGTGTGTCCTCACCACTACAAGGGATAATTGTAAAAGACTCCTAATAGGGTTTGACCTTTGACTAGGTCACTGTACTTAATGCATTGTAAAGATCAACTCTTAACAAGGTTGTAAGATCTTCTAATAGAGATCATAGTACTATAGTGTAGTTTATAGTGGGTGCTAATTCCCATCGGAGTTTTTACCTATTTTGGTTTCCCCGCAACCAAAATTGTGGTGTTGTGTTAAGTGTTCTCATATTGTGTTTATGCTTAATGTTCTTCTATACTTAATTGGATAAATAATTGAATCTTGTAGATAATTGATTCACCCCCCTCTCAGTTATCTCTTGGGAAGTTATTCCTAACAATTGGTATCAGGGCCAAGTGCCTCGGAGAGAAAGTTTAACAGCTTGAGGTTGATCAGATGGAATTCTTTAGAAAATAAAGTCCTAAGTTTGATGGAGAGAACTATCTAGACTGGAAGAACAAAATGATGACACATTTGCAGTGCATTGCTTTTGAGATTTTTGAAGTAGCCACTAAAGAAGTTCAGATTCCCTCTCTAGTAGATCTTGCAAAGGAAGATGCAACTCTTAAGAAAAAGGAGATGTTCACTCAAAATGCTATTGGAAAAGAAGCCCTTATTAGTGCATTGTCTGACAGTGAGTTTTCAGAGATCAAGAAAGTAGATAAAGCCTACAAGATATGGAAGTATCTAGAAGACATGTTTGGAGGAGACATCCAAACTAAGAATGCACACAAAAAGACATGGAAGAAAAAGTACAATACATTGGAGATGCTACCTAAAGAGAACATCAAAGCCTACAATCAAAGAATTATTGAAGTAGTTGCAGGAATCAGAAACAATGGTGGAGAAATTTTAGAAGAAGACATAATGGATAAGTTGATGACTACTTTGACACCAAAATATGAGAGCAAGATAAACATCCTAGATGAGACTATGCAGTTTTCAAAATACTTCAAAAGAGAGACCTTAATCAGCAAGATTATAGTATTTGAGATATCAAGTTTGAAGACAGAGGCTAAAAGTGAAACAAGCTTCAAAGTCTTGGTCCATGGTAAGAAATCCTTGAATAGTTCTGGTAATTCTGATAATAATGATGAAGATAAAGAACTAGATAAGTTCATTGCTATGATTTCCAAGAAATAAAGGAAAGAAAAAGGAAAATATGAAGATAAGTTACCATTCAAGTTCTTTTCATGTAACAAGATTGGTCACTTTGCATCTAAGTGTCCTACAAGAGTCAAGAAGTTCAAAACTAACTACAAGCCTAAGTATACAAAAGAATGTTACTATGCTGAAGATGGAGTATCAAATGGAGATTCAGTAGAAGATGAAATTGGATTAATTTATATTGAAGACATGGAGAAAATGTTTGATGAAATGGATATTGAAGATGAAAGGAAGCACAAGAGTTAGCATTGATCTCACAAGATGACATCATGATAGATTGGATCATTGACAGTGGTTGCTCACATCACATGACATGAGACAAAGATAGATTTGTACATCTGGATAGGTAAAAAGATGACATTGTTAGTTTGGAGAAAATACTCCTAAACCTATCATAGGTAGAGGAGTCATCACCTTGGATGGAAAGAACAATGCTGATGATGTTCTATATGTTGATGGTTTACACCATAACCTACTAGGTGTTGGACAGTTTCTTGAAAAAGGATATGAGTTGGAATTCAAAGACAACAAGTGAATCATTAATAAAAAAGAAGGAGTAATGATTGCATCAGGCTCAAAGACTAAAGGTAATGTTTTTCATCTCAATCCTAGAGAAAGTTGTTTTGTTTCTAAAGTAGATGGCAGTTGGTTATGGCACAAAAGACTATGTCATATCAATTTTGACAATATAGTAAAGATAAGCAATGTAAAGGTAGTAAGGGACATTCCTAGCATTGCAAAACTAGTTGATACAATATGCAGGGAATATGTGATGGGAAAGCATTCAAGGAATTCATTTAGAAGAAAACATAATTTGGCAGAGAACAAACCAGATCTAGTGCATACAGATCTATGTGGACCAACTCCAAAAAGATCATACTATGGTGAAAGGTACTTTATTTTGTTTTGTTGATGATTATTCTAGAATGATGTGGGTTGCGTTCTCAAAGGATAAGTTTGAAGCATTTGAGAAGTTCAAAATATTCAAAGATAAAGTTGAAAATGAGTCTGGATTGAAGATAAAATGTCTGAGATTAGATAGAGGAGGAGAATTCACCTCTGATAGATTTTATGAGTACTCTGAAGAATATGGGATAAAGAGACAGTTAAGTGCATCTAGAACCCCTTAGTAGAATGGAATTGTAGAAAGAAGGAATATGATCATACTTGACACAACACACACCATCATGATTGAAGGAAAATTTGCACACATCTATTGGAGAGATGCGGTCAATACTGCAATATATACTATTAATAGAATTCAATTAAGACTAGGCATAGACAAGACACCTTATGAGCTATGGTTTAGGAATGGACCTACATTCAAATAGTTTAGAATCTTTGGAAACAAATGCTACACAAGAGAGATGAAGCTATTGGCAAGTTTGATGCAAGAAGTGATGAAGGTATTTTTCTTTGTTACTCTACTAAAAGAAAATCTTATAGATGTTTTAACTTAACATTGAAGAAGATCATTGAAAGTTCTCATGTTAAGATTGATGAGAAGTTTATGATTCAAGAAAGATATCATGATTATGCACCTATAATTGAAGAAGAACCTAAACCTACCAATAAAGAAACAGTTGTTGAAGAAATGTTTGACAACATTGATGTATTATTCAATGACCCTAAAACTAGTGAAGAAGAATTTCAGAAGATAGATGAGAGAGTCACACCTAATGTTCCTAAATTCACATCTAGATATCATTCAAAAGAAGACATAATTGGAGATTAGAAAAACAAAGTCATGACAAGCTCAAAAGAAAAAAGTTCCACAGCTAATGAAGAGGTATGTTTACTTTCACAGAATGAACCCTTAAGTGTTGAAGATGCATGTAATGATTTAGATTGGTATGAAGCAATGAAAGAAGAGCTAGATCAAATAATTAAGAATGATACTTGGGAGCTGGTCCCCAAGCCTAGTGAAAAAAATGTGAATGCAACCAAGTGGATATTCAGAAATAATAAGAATGAAGATGGAACAGTAGTAAGAAACAAAGCAAGATTAGTATGTAAAGGATATGTGCAGAGAGAAGGAATTGATTATTCAGACACATTTTCCCCTGTAAGAAGATTGGAAGGCATAAATTTATTTCTAGCCTATGATACATTCAAGAACTTTAGGGTATATCATATGGATGTCAAGTTAGCATTCCCGAATGGAGAGTTGAAGGAAGAAGTTTACATAGAGTAGCATGAAGGATTTACTTTACCAAATAGACCTGATATGGTATGCAGACTAAAGAAATCTCTCTATGGACTTAAGAAACCTACTAGAGCATGGTATGAAAGACTTGATGGTTACTTGATAAAGATTAGATTCAAGAAAGGAGCAGGAGACTATAATTTATTCATAAGAGAAACATCTGATTGATTACTACTAGTTGTTATTTTTGTTGATGACATTATTTTTGGTGGTAATGACAAGCTAAGTACAAAATTTTATAAAGATATGAAAAGAAAACTTGAAATGAACATGATTGGACCTATCAAGTACTTTTTGGGATTGAATGTGTAGCAGACAGACAAAGGTATATTCATTAATCAAACTAAGTATGTGAAAGAGATATTGAAGAAATTCAAGATGGATGATTGCAAGCTAGTAAGTACCCCTATGATAACAGGATGCAAGATTTCAAAAGATGATGATTCTACAATAGTAGAAATAACCTTATATAAGTCTATGATTGGTAAACTCATATATCTTACTCAATCTAGACCAGATATTTCCAATGTAGTTGGTATTGTTAGAAGATTTGTAGTAGAACCTAAACAAAATCATCTCATGGTAGTAAAGAGGATATTCAGATACTTGAGAGGAAATATAGACTGTGGTTTATGGTATCCTAATTTAGAGAATGTAGAGGTTGATGATAGAAAGAGCACCTCAGGAGGAGCAGTGTTCCTTGGAGATAGACTAGTCAGTTGGATAAGGAAGAAGAAGAATTTTATCTCTTAGTTAATAGAAGAATTAGAGTATGTAGCAGTAGCATTAAATTTTTGTATAATTGTATGGATCAAGCAGATGATAAAGGATTTTGGTATTCATATTGATTATCCTATTGTTATTCATGGTGAGAATACTAGTACTATTAATATGCCAAAGAACTCTGTGATGCATGCAAAGAAAAAACACATTGAGATAAAATATCACTTTTTAAGAGAGAAATTTGTAGAGAAAGAGGTAAAGTTGGACTATGTGTGTACAAAAGATCAGCTAGCTGACATTCTCACAAAACCTTTACTATAGGATAGTTTTGAGTATCTTAGGGAGAAGATGGGATTAATTCCCTCCCCTAAATCTGATTAGAGTTTGCAAGAGTGCATTAGTCCTCAGTGAATAATGAATGGTTGAATACCCTACTTCAAGAGTAGTACTGATGCTTAATTGTTTTGGTGCCCTTTTCCATTGATGTCAAAGGGGGAGTGAGTATATAGTTATGAAAAACAAAAGAGTTATTCTATAAAGGGGGAGTAAGTATTAGTAAGGAGAGTATATTGCAGTTGATATTCAGTGCATTCAGTAGCAGATGGAGGATTCATCCTTGGGGGAGTTTTTTTGAGGAAATGGAGAATGTTATAAAAGAATTGTTCATTTGGATTGGTGGTGTTTTTCATTCCATATGTTGCCATCAATGCCAAAGAGGGAGATTGTTGGAGATTTTCCGGCAAGCCAGATTGCTAACTGTATATTTATCATTGATGACAACATATGGTAAGCAATGTGCATGGAAGCCTAATGGAGAGAGACTTGAGCATATGGTTCTTAGATATGTTATCAACATGATATCATAGATGCTGAGGTTGATTCTAAGTGAAGACAATTATACAGTTGTTTATATTAGTAGTGTTCTTGATAGGTCCCAGGAAGAGTTTTGTATGTGCTTTGAATTACGGTTGTAGTAGAGCCTTGTGCATTTATATTTATGTTGAAGATATGTGTATGATGCTATGTTCATGGACATAGAGTTAGTTGTGTAGTACAGGTTGAGTTATGATATTTCTAGTTGACAATTATAGTTTCCTAAGTTTATTTGGTAGAGCCGACAATCTTTATATTGTTGTAGTAGTTGCACCTATCATTACAATATGCATACTTGGATTAGTGTTTTGAGAAGAGTTAAGAATGTTTGGTTAAGAGCACATGACATAATTTAGCATAAGACTAAATTTTGAGTTAATTTGGTGGAGCCAACTGTGTGAAGCGATGCGTCTACTCATATTGAGTTGGGCTGTCCCATTTTGTGTTGTGTGCTTCATATAGCCATTGGAGATGTTTTTGGAGAGTTGTATTGTGTCTCTAATATGATTTCAAGGAATTTTTAACATGCCAACTTGATTATATCATTTGGAGAAAGATACTTATAGCCGGTCAGTTGTGATCGCTAAGTATGGCAGATAGTTGAAAGAGCAAAGCAGAGCAGAAGGTGCAAAGTATTGAGCCATTAGTAGAAGGTATATGTGACAAAGAAGAGAGTGTATGCTATTCATTGGAATTGATCAAGATAGGAGGTCTAACTCACAGTTCACCAAAGATCTAGATATAGTGTGTATCTATTAAATAGAAGGTTGCAACCTTCACCCCTTTGAGCAATGTGCTCTCGGACAATGTGTCCTCACCCCTAGTAGGGTTAATTGTAAAAGAATCCTAACAGGGTCCAACCTTTGACAAGGTCACTACACTTATTGCATTGTAAAGATCATCTCCTAACATGGTTGTAAGATCTTCTAACAAGGATCATAATACTCTAGTGTAGTTTATAGTGGGTGCTAATTCCCACCGGGGTTTTTACCTATTTAGGTTTCCCCATAACCAAAATTGTGGTGTTGTGTTAAGTGTTGTCATATTATGTTTATGCTTAATGTTCTTCTATAATTAATTGGATAAAGAATTTGATCTTGTAGACAATTGATTCACCCCCCCTCTCAGTTATCTCTTGGGGTCCTATTCCTAACAGTGTGTCCATTTTAAGATGGTACATTTAGCCGCCACTTTAGCAGGAGTATGATTTTCCTCAAACTCATGGTAAAGTAGATCAAAGAAAATGATTTGATCTTATCATGACTAAGGAGATGAAGAAACCATCAAGCCCCTAATGGAGTTGAGTCTTCATCATATCTAGAGCCAAAATAAGAGAGATGTCACGAACAAGAAAGTCTATCCAACTCACCCAATAAGGTTAGTGTCCCTTATTATGAACTACTTAAGAAAAATAAAAAGGTGTGTTGCAATAGAAGATAGAATTTAATATTCTAGTAAGTGTGTGTTGCATTCTAATTAACCCATCGAAGATGAATTGAGTGGTCTAGCAAGTGTGTGTGGCATGCTAGTCAATTCATTGAAAGAATTCAATCTCAACAAAACTCCATGTCCCAAAGAGAAGAATCGAAAGTTGACCTAAGCATAAGGATGTGTGTTTCCTTAAGAGATTAGAAACAAAATTAGGATTCCTAGATTGTCAATAGTCTAAAGAAGGATCAAACAATGACCAAGCCTCCTAAACTTTTAGTAATCCAAAGAGGGGTAAAAAATAAAGGATCGGGCCACCTGGACTATCAGTAATCCAAAGAGAGATCCAAAAGAACAAAGACCAAGCCCCCATGAACTATCAATAGTCTGATAGAGGAAACTAAACTGTCAATATGTGTGTATGTAAAAGAGAGCAGAGTTTATGCCCCCACATTAAAGTGATTACAAAATACATCAATGGGATAAATTGATTTAACAAAAGTGTAAATGCATCCACGAAGAATGTTTCCACTATTAAATTCCCCCAAGAGAGAATACTTCAAGGGAAATAAATAGATGACAAAAGAGAGAACATGAAGGAATCTACTAACTATGGGGTTAGTATGATCATATGATAATATATAATATTATATCAAGTATGAAATGTCATCATTCCCCAAAGGAAGTAGAAATACAACACAATGGAGGCAAAAGAATGTAAGAGGTACAAAGAAGAGTCTTTTTGGGTCAGTGACACAAAGACCAAAAATAATCAGTGCTACTATGTTGTGAGCATCCAAGTATACTACACAATGGAACATATATGAATAATAGCACATAGATAACATAATATGTAATGAAAAATAAAACAAGAGAGGTACAAATACAAGAATATGTATGAAATGTTTGATTAATTTATCATCTTGTACTAATAGAGAAACAAGAGTCATCTAAAGTAATCTAGAAAAAAATATAACAAAGAAAACAACATGAGGGAAACATAACACGAACACACAAAGAATACCATGCTAGATAATTCCACTTCAAGCATGCCGCGTGTTGTCCCCATCTCGATCTAAAAGATCAGGGAGAGGTGAGAAGCTCACAAGAGCAATAACATCCAACACAATAAGAACCACCATTAGATCCATGGAAGGACTCTAGGGGGAGTCATTGTACTCTTCCCTAGGAGTGAGTGTTAGCTATGTAGAAAACATATTAGGAAAATCATAATCCATATCAATATTTTCATATTCATCATCACTAACATGTGCATTAGAAACATCATCATCAAGATTATCTTCCATATCAAGATTAATAGAATCCAAAATATGAACAAGATCATCATGTTTATCCATTTGCATATTGTTATTTCGATTCACTTCCTTTAAAGGCTCAAGTATGGGTTGATTGAAGGAAGACAAGGATTGAAATGAAGAAGCAATTTGAGAAGAAAGAGAATATGCCTTAGCCTTAGCTGGAAGGTTCTTGAGAGGCTAACAAGCATGTTGGTTACAGATGGTTTTATGTGATAAAATTGAAGGATTAGGTTCAACAATCATAGGTTCTGAGGAGAGAACAACAATGGGTTAAAAAAATACAGGTGAAGGAATAGGAGGGGAAGGTAAGACAGCTTCAGGAGTATCAACCTTAGGAAGGCTAAGCTCAAGAATATTTTCTACCTTTCATTTCTAAAAGGATTGATAAAGATGATCAGGATGGCTAGGTGGTTTTTGAAGGAGATATGGACAAAAGAAATATATATCAGCACAATCTCAAGGATGTGAAGGTTTATAAAGAGAATGATTAATGGTGAAAAATTATCCTTTATGAGGAAATTTTATACACTTATGAATA
Organism: Chamaecyparis obtusa; assembly: GCA_027943335.1. Taxonomy (NCBI): domain Eukaryota; kingdom Viridiplantae; phylum Streptophyta; class Pinopsida; order Cupressales; family Cupressaceae; genus Chamaecyparis; species Chamaecyparis obtusa. The sequence continues at coordinate 28,221 of BSBK01008859.1, forward strand.
GAAGAGGCTATAACTTGCATGGAAGAGAGCCATGAAATACGATGCTTAACTTGAAATTGATCGAAAGTAGGAATAGAAAAAAAGGTAGTATGAACAACCTTACCAGAAAGGGTCACATGAAGATTGATGGAACCTTGAGAATGATAAAGAAAACCATTAAAAGTTTGAATCCAAACACTAGATTTATTGTTTGTATCCTTATACAATCCTTTATTAAAGAGATGCTCTTTAGTGATAACATTCAAAGAGGAAGAAGGATCAATCAAAACAACATGGGAAGGGATATGAGCTACCCTAGAAGTAATGTAAAAAGGACCATTGGGTTCATTAAACATATCATAATGATAAAAGGTAATAGGATGTGTAGGTTTAGGTTTGTGCAAAGGTAAAATGGAAGGTTGAGGTTGAGATTCAACATGATTAACTGCATGATTAGATTTTTTTGTAACTTTACATTATTACTAATATTAGTAACATGAGAAGAAGGTTGATTAATTATATTTGTGTTAGAAAGTAAAGTCCACCAAGATAACTGAGAGGGGGGGGGGGTGAATCATTTATCAGATAATTATAACTTTTAACATCTTCAATAGAATTTAACCATGTAAGTAATGAAATTACTAACCATACAAAGAAATTCATACACAATGACACAATAACACAAGATATGTTGACTAGGGAACCTCTTGATCAAAGAGTAAACCCTGGTGGGAATGATGCCCACAAAAGATGCACTAATATGAAAATTCCTTCTGAGAGGATGGACTTTGTTAGGAGTCTTATGAAATATATTTAGTACATATAAATCCCTGTTAGGAGATTTTGAATCCCTGTTAAAACATTCTAACCCTGTTAAGAGTTATAGAAGACAGAAGGACCCATTGCCCAAACAGCTTTAGGGTAAGATCATTGAACCCACTGTCCAAATAACCTTAATATTATTCAGCAGAATAATATGAAATATGTTACCTTCTTACTATGCCAAACTGCACTCACTGCTACACCAGATCTCAATTCCAGATCTCTGTACTTCGCATGTCTTCCTTCACAATTTCACTTTCACAACCTCTTAGGCTCTTTTCTTCACTTCATGCTTACATTCACATGCAACCAAAACCATGCTCATACTAATTTAATATATCAAATACTTACAATAAGGAAAAACATTCCTTCCTTTATACCACACTCCAATAATTACAAATGAGTCAGCACACAAATACAAAATAAAAGTTTTCATAGGCTACATCAGAATTACATAAAACTGTCGGCTTCCAAATGCAATATCTCTTCACTCGTGTGACCTCAAAGTTTGTGCTATGAACCACATCACCATCAATGTGTCTCAAACTTTCCTTTAACTAGGAAAAACTAGATTCTATCCCAATTAGGAGATATCATCCGATTTCCACAAACCGCTACTCAGTAACACTGCCTGAATACTACTTTTACCAAAATACTCATAACTTTCATGAATCAATGAATTACTATCTGTGCTCTTAACCATAGAAAACTAACATATCAAAGAGTATAAAATCAACATCAAATAGCTCCAACTACAATATCCCACATGTGCTAATCAAACCATTGTTTGCTTCTCTGCTAGTCTCCAAAAGATCACTGTTATGACATCAATAAGAATCATAGTCATGAATGCAACAAAAATTGCTACAAAATGACTACCAACATCTAGCATTCATTCCTAACAATCTCCCCCATTGGCATTGATTGAAACATAGATGAAAAACATCCAATGTTACAAAAATCCAATACTGATGCACTGCTGCACTGATACTCTGAAAGTTCTTCAAATCTTCTTCATCAATCAAATCTTGCTTCATTATCCTATTAAGTTCTCTCCAACAAATGTTCTATATTGTTTTTCATGTATAATTCTCCCCCATTGACATCAATGAAAAAAATTTCATCACTATGTCAACAACAACTCAATGTCCAAAGACACTATTTCAGAAAATACATTCACAAGAGTCCTCATGACTCAGCTCAGATACACATACTCCCCCATAGAGGAAGTACCAACATCCAATCCAGAAAAAAGATAGGGCTCATAAACCACTGGACAGATGCAACCAACTACATCATTACTCAAAAGTAGGCTGGGGCATAACCCCAAGCATACCTCTCAGATACTCAAATGTATCCTTAGGGAAAGGCTTTGTAAATATGTCTGCTATCTATTCCTTTGTGCTTATGTACTCCAGTCTGACTTCTTTCTCAACAAATTTCTCTCTTACAACATGATACTTGATCTCTATATGCTTAGTCTTAGAATGCAATACATGATTCTTAGACATACTGACTGTGCTGGTGTTGTCACAATGTATGACAACAGGCTCAACAAACTTAATTCCAATATCCTTTAGCATCTGCTTCATCCAAATTATCTAGTTACAATTGTTTGCTACTACTACATATTCTGCTTCTGCTATACTCTATGAAATACAATTTTGCTTCTTGCTCAACCAGGAGACCAATCTTCCTCTAATAAAAAAGGCTCCACCACTGGTGCTTTTCTTATCATCAACACTACCTCCCCAATCAGCATCTGTGTATGCACATAGGGTGAAATCATCAGATTTTTCATACCACAATCCATAGTCCATTGTGCCTCTTAAATATCTCAATATCCTCTTTACTATTGCATAATGTGACTCTCTAGGTTCAGCTTGAAATCTTGCTACCATGCCAACTAAATGTTGTATATCCGGTCTAGTGTGTGTTAAGTACTACAATCCTCCAATCATGGATCTGTATTTCTTCTGCTCAACTACTGATGTTTCATCTTTGCTTGATAGTTTGTGTCCTGTAACCATAGGTGTTCCAACTGGTTTACAGTTTTCCATTCCAAATCTTTTCAGCAAATCATTCAAGTACTTTGTCTAGCTAACAAAGATACCATCATTGTTCTATGTTATCTATAATCCCAAAAGTATTTCATCTCACCAATCATGCTCATTTCAAATTCTGTCTTCATTTCATCAGCAAATTTGTCACTAGCTTCATCTTCTCCTCCAAAGATAATATCATCAACTAAAATAACTATAACTAACATTCCATTTTCAATTTCTTTTGTGTACCGATTACTATCTGTTGTTCCTTTAGTAAATCCCAATTTTAACAAATACTTATCCAATCTAGCATACCAAGTTCTAGGTGCTTGCTTTAGTCCATATAATGCTTTCTTCAATTTACATACCATATCTCCTTCTTGAGTCAAAGGAAAACCTTCAGGCTGCTCAATGTAGAATTCTTCTTCCAATTCACCATTCAGAAATGTGGACTTCACATCCATCTGATACACTTTGAATTTATTAAAAGCTACATAAGCTAAAAAAATTCTTACCACTTCAAGTCTTGCTACTGGTGCAAAGTTTTCTTCATAGTCAATTCCTGCTTGCTGTGAGTATCCCTTACATACTAGTCTTGCTTTGTTTCTTACTACTTCTCCTTGTTCATTCATCTTGTTTCTAAATACCCATTTAGTTCCAATCACATTCTTGTCTTTAGGTCTAGGAGCCAATTCCCATGTCTTGTTTTTTTCAATTTGATCTAGTTCTTCTTTCATAGCATTAATCCAATGTTCAACTTCACAAGCTTCATTAGTAGATTTAGGTTCAATTTGAGAAATCAAACATAAATGTACCTTATTTCTAGTCATAACTCCTCTATCCAAACTTCCAATAACTTGTTCAATAGGATGATGTCTAGATAGATACCTGTTCGGTGTCATAGTCACAGATCTTGCTTCAACTGTAGATTCTTCTCTAGATTCTTCTCTGGTTTCTTCTCTGTTTTCTTCTCTGGTTTCTTCTGCAGTATGATTCTCATTCAACAATTCACTGTCAGTCTCATAGAATAATTCAGTAGTTTCAATGTTAGCTGACGATTAGCTTCTTCATCAGATTCATAATCAAGCATTCTTTCCTAAATTTTAAACTTCTCATCAACTTTAACATTTGTGCTTTCAACAATAGTTTTAGTTCTCTTATTGTAACATCTATAAGCTTTTCTCTTCAAAGAATATCCAAGAAAAATATCTTCATCACTTCTAGGATCAAACTTTCCAATATCATCATCTCTCTTTATATAACATTTGCTTCCAAAAATTCTAAAATACTTAACTGAGGGTGCAAGTCCAAACCATAATTCATAAGGTGTCTTATCTGTGTTTGCTCTAATTTGTACTCTATTCATTGTATATACTGTTGTATTCACTGCTTCTCTCCAAAATGTCTTTGCCAAGTTATTCTCAAATAACATAGCTCTTGCTACTTCAGTTACTGACCTATTTCTCCTTTTTGCAATACCATTTTGTTCAGGTGTTCTAGGGGCTGAAAACTATTTCTTAATAACATTCAATTCACAAAAAGTGTTAAACTCTCTAGAAGTAAATTCTCCACCTCTATCAAATCTCAAACATTTAATCTTCATTCCAGATTCATTCTCAACTTTATTCTTAATGATCTTAAACTTATCAAATGCTTTAGATTTTTCTTTCAGAAATGCAATCCACATCATTCTTGTAAAATCATCAACAAGAATCATAAAATACCTTTCTCCATAGAATCCTCTAGTCCTGGTAGGACCGCTCAAGTCTGTATGAACAATCTCCAACTTCTCTATCGATGTGAACTTCTTACTAGGAAATGAACTTCTCTTGTATTTAGCCATCACACATTCTTTGCAAATCATGTTAGTAGGCTTCATAATTTTAGGCAAATCATGTTACACTTCAATACTGCAAGTGTAGTACTCACTTTCACAATGTTATCAAAGTTTATATGACAAAACCTTCTATGCCATAACCAACTGTCATCAATTTTAGTAATCAAGCATGACATATCGGTAGGATTCAACTGAATTACATTACCTCTAGTTCTAGATCCAGTTCCAATTAGATTTCCATCTTTATCCTTTATCACACAAGTTTTCTCAGTAAACCAAACTTGATATCGCTTATCCACTAACTGTCCAAGACTCAAAAGATTATGTTTCAATCCATCAAAAAAGTAAACATCATCAGTATTAGTCTTTCCATCAAGAGTAATAGATCCTATACCTTTAATCAGACAAGGTTCATTGTTACCAACTCTAACAACTCCTCCATCATAATTGTTAAGGTTTATGAACTTCTTCATATCACCAGTCATATGATGTGAACAACCACTATCTATAATCCAATCAGCTTTCTTTTCAACTTGGGAAAGTAATGCTTTGTCTTCTTTAACATCAGATTCATAATTTTCTTCTTTAATTGCTACAAATCCTATTTCATCATTATTCTCATTATCACTTTCACTCAAAATTCTTTCTATACTAGCTTCAAGATCTTCATCATTAGCATAATAACATTCCTTAGATCTTCTAGACTTGAAATTATTTATGTACTTCTTAACTCTCTTAGGAAATTTTGATGCAAAATGACCATATTCTTGACAAGTCCAACATTTAAAAATTTTCTTACCGTCTGGTTCTCTTTTCACAAGCAAGGTAATACCTTCTTCAATCTTCTTATCTTCTTCATTTCTAGATCTGTTTTTGTTGGCATAATCTCCACTCACACTGGTACTTCTTGAAAAATTAGGGTGAATACTAAGAGTGTTGAATGCTATCTCCATTCTAGGTAAGTCTCCTGATAACCTCGGGTTCATCTCTGCTGCTTCCAATCTTCCAAGAAGAGTCTCTCTTGTAAAGTTTATAGTACAAGGTATAACTTGTTCAATCATTTGTGTTGTTTGCTTAAATATAGGAGTCAATGTCCTCAAAATTTTCCATATCACTTCATTCTCTATCTTTGATCCTCCATAAGATTTTATTCCTGCAACAATTTCTGACATTCTACCAATATAACTTCTAACAGATTCATCTTCCATCATTCTAATATCTTCAAATGCACATATCCAATTATGTAATCTAGCTCTTTTTGCATGTTCATCACCTTCAAAAGTAGAGTGTAAAGCTTTCCAAATTTCATTAGATTTCTTAAAACATTTTACCGGATTGTATTCATTCTCCGGAAGTGCTGTCAAGAGTGCTTCTCTTGCAAGTATGTTACACATGAATAGATCTACCTCATCTTTAGTACATGTTTCAAGATTGTCTTCTTCAATTATAGTCCTATCATTCTTTGTAATCAACCAATAGCCTGGTCCTAAACACAATAGATGTATCTTCATCTTTTCCTTCTAGCTGTCAAAATTTACTCCATCAAACTTAGGACTTTCTTTCCTGAAATTCACCATGGATCTCCTTAAGCTGTTAAACTTTCCTTTCAAGGACCTGCCGCTTTGATACCAATTGTTAGAAAGTAAATTCCACCAAGATAACTGAGAGGTGGGGGGGGGGGGGGGGTGGGGTGGGGGTGAATTAGTTATCAGATAATTATAACTTTTAACGTCTTCAATAACATTTAACCATGTAAGTAATGCAATTACTAACCATACAAAGATATTCATACACAATGACACAATAACACAAGATATGTTGACTAGGGAACCTCTTGATCAAAGAGTAAACCCTGGTGGGAATGACGCCCAAAAAAGATGCACTAATATGAATATTCCTTCTGAGAGGATGGACTTTGTTAGGAGTCTTATGAAATACATTCAGTACATATAAATCCCTGTTAGGAGATTTTGAATCCCTGTTAAAAGATTCTAACCCTGTTAAGAGTTATAGAAGATAGAAGGACCCACTGCCCAAATAGCTTTAGGGTAAGATCACTGAACCCACTATCCAAATAACCTTAATATTATTCAGTAGAATAATATGAAATATGTTACCTTCTTACTATGCCAAACCGCACTCACTGCTACACTGGCTCTTAATTCTAGATCTCTGTACTTCGCATGTCTTCCTTCACAATTTCACTTTCACAACCTCTTAGGCTCTTTTCTTCACTTCATGCTTACATTCACATGCAACCAAAACCACGCTCATACTACTTTCATATATCAACTACTTACAATAAGGAAAAATATTCCTTCCTTTATACCACACTCAAATAATTACAAATGAGTCGACACACAAATACAAAATAAAATTTTCCATACACTACATCAGAATTACATAAAACTGTCAGCTTCCAAATGCAATAACTCTTCACTTATGCCACCTCAAAGTTTGCACTGTGAACCATGTCACCATCAATGTGTCTCAAAATTCCCTTTAACTGTTCAAAACCAAATTCCATCCCGATTAGGAGATATCATCTGATTTCCACAAACCACTACTCAGGAACACTGCCTGAATACTGCTTTTACCAAAATACTCATAACTTTCATGAATCAATGAATTACTATCTGTGATCTTAACCATAGACAAATAACATATCAAAGAGTATAACATCAACATCACATAGCTCCAACTAAAATATCCCACGTGTGCTAATCAAAACACTGTCTTCTTCTCTGCTAGTCTCCAAAAGATCACTGTGTTGACATGAATGACAATCATAGTCATGAATTCAACAACAACTGCTATAGAATGACTGCCCACATCCAGCATTCATTCCTAACAATTTGTTGAATGTGAAGGTAAGGGGTTGGTGTAAACTTGAAAATTTTGATTATGAGGTACTATGGATTTGTTTGTACTATTAACCTCAGCATCAATAGATAATGAATTGGAATCAATATGATCTTGAATATTATTCTTTAGAGAATAGCATCTTTAAGTATCATGACCAGGTTGATGATGATATTGACAAAAATAATTTTAATCAAAAGACTTAGTCATTGGTTTTCTAGTGTCAACCGGATGGATAGGAGGAAGATTATGAATATTAGCACTAATCAACTTCATCATCACCACTTGTAAAGGTTTAGATAAATAAGTGTACTTACGATTAGGATGATACTTAAAGGAAAAAGTAGTCATAACTTTGGATGTGGGTAAGAGTTTGGAGTTGGGGGCCAATTCTATGGAAGTCCGCGGGGGTAGAAAATTTGGAATACAAAATGGGTGTCTGATTTTTACAAATCAGGCACCCATTTAGGTTCGGGAGCCCGATGCACTTTCAAAAATTGGGCACTCATTTAAAAATTAGGTGCCCAATTAGGATTGAGCACCCAAAGCAAAACGGGTGCCTAATTTGAACAAATCGGGCCCCCGTTTTGAAAATCAATTTTATTTTTTTAAAATCAAATTCTTGTCATTTTCATCTTCAAGAAAATGGGATCACATTTAGTACTGCTCGGGTGCTTGGTTTAGCTTCCCTTGTCGACCCCATCTGCCATTTTTTTTGTGTTCCAGGTACGTACTATTCTTTTTTATTATTTTTTTATGATTTTTGTCATTAAAAATTGTAGTTTCATGTTATTTTTAATTTAAAAACATAGTTTAATGTTGTTTTCAAAATTATTGTATAAATTTAATTATATTTTATCTTTCAAGTAGTTCTTTTTTATTTCAATTTACTTTGTAAATTACCGTACTAAAGTAGAAAACTGGTAAAATTTAGGTATACAAAATTACATTACAAAACCCTACGCAGAAAACCAAAACCCTAGGTAATAAAACAAAAATGTAAACCTAGATACAAAATTAAATTATGAAACTCTAAACTTAGAAAATCAAAATATAAATTTAGAAAACCAAAACATAAATTTAGAAACTCTCTCTCTCTCTCTCTCTCTCTCTCTCTCAAGTTTTAATTATTTAATTCATTCAAATTGTAAGGTAAAATATATTTTATAGAATGTTAATTGTAAATTATCATGTTTTTATATGTAAGTAGATTGGCAATATGGATGATTTTCATATTGATGAGCTTATAGGTCAACATGCACCACCACCACCTCCTCCACCTCCCCTTCCCCCTCCACCTAGAGAGCTTAGAGATAATATTAGGAGAAATGTAGAGGTGATCATGAGAGATATAAACATTATTAGGAATGATCCCTATCCGTCTATCCAGCTACTATGCCTTGCAAATAGCATGCAAGGCATAGTAGATTTTGTACATACATTAGACTATGAGATTGATAGTTTTGAGTCATGGAGGGAGAGTATGCATGTATATTAATTTGACGACCTCTCTTATAAAGAGGTTAATAAGTTAAAAATTATAAAAAATGATTTGGCACACAATTTTTTGTACCCTACAATGGATGAGCAGATACTTGGCAAGAAGCCATGTATTTTGATTAGATGGTGTACACACCCCGGCATAGTAGAGCATTTTTGGGAGTGGTGGTGGATGGTATTTGACCATCCACCACACGCTAATCATGAGGTCCCACTTTATTTTTTGAAGAAATTATGGGCTGAGTTTGAATTGGGTAAGAAACCCAATTATTTTGACATGAGAGCATTTTAGGGGGTTGGCTGAGGCATGCCATAGGATAGGCCAGGGGCCAAATTGAGTGACAGAACTAGAAATCATGTGCGTAATGAGCCCCTTGTTCCTCTTCTATCTCATGTACTTCCTGCACCTGTCCATCATCAAGTAGTGCAGTCATCTCTTATTTCTTTGAGTGCCCTTACGTGCAATTTGTTACAGCACATGTTTGCATGAGTTGTGGGGGTATATGTAGGGGTCACCAGTTTGATCTTGATGCTGCCCATGCTACCCATGGTGGATATGGTGATGATGTTGGTGGCGCACATGGTGGATATGCTAATGATGATGATGGCACGCATGGTGATGGCGCACATGGTGGATATGTCGATGACGATGATGGTGCACATGGTGATGCCAAAGATGATATCTCATCATATGTTGATTTACTCAATGCAGACAATGATCATCCCACACAGGTAAATTTAATTATAATTTAAATATGGTGCAATATTAAATTTCATATTTATACAATTATGAGCCATAACATGTGGATTGTTTTGTGAACAGAGGATGGTTGACCCTCCATCATTCATTAGCCGTCATCATATGACATCAACACCTCGACATATCGGTGCTCCATTCATGGTATGCACTTTGATCGTAGGGTCTCTTTAAACAAAATAAAATTTAATTGATAATGTGTTTGACATTTTTTTGTGATTTTGTAGGGTCTCTCATGTACCACTAAGATTGGTAGTTCATTCTCTGCCCACTAGTCACTAAGATTCAGTCGTATATACCTATAGTATGTTTTTCATTTATTAATTTTAAGCACGTTTATATCTTACTAATTTATGCACAACTTTGATTCGCACTTATTTTTTTGCAATCGTAGGCTTTTGGATTGTCTCATGTTCCACAATCACATTTATGTCTTGACTCATCGGTGACATTAGCTACATGTCACACATAGGTAATGTACATGTTTTTATTCCATAAATATGTATAGTCAAGTCATATATACTTTATAATTTATGTCTATGTACTATAAGTTTGATTCATTCTTTATATATGTTGTTCAGTTCGACACCACCAGGAGTCTTGGCACAGCTATAGGATTAAGCCAAATGCAGCCATCAACACTATCTTTTGAGGTAATGATTAAAAGTAATTTTTCAATGTCCATTATGTATCTAGATCTTTTAAACCTAATTATTAAAAATTTGTACTTTAAATGTTTTTACAGGAGTTGGCTGCATCCACTTTTCATATACCTGAGGATGAGGGTACTCAAGACCAGACAGAGCAGGATAGGGGTACTACTAAGGACCATACAGAGTAGGTTGAGGGTACTATTGAGGACCATACAAAGAATGTTGATGCATCACTACCCTCTTCATGTGGAGTGAAGAGGACTGCAGATCAGCTAGATGAGTAGAGTTATATTATGATGACTATTTAGACTTGTTTTATATGATGATGACTATTTGGACTTTTGTTATGATGACTTGTTGTCATATTATTTGGACTTCATTTATATTATGATGACTATTTGAACTTATGTTGTTACTTGAACTTGTTTTTATAGTAGGACTTTGTTTTGTGATTGTATGCATATATCATGAGTTGATATGATGGACTTTATGATACATGTAAATTATTTCAGGACTTGTTATGTTATTTATCTTAATCATGAGTTGTTATTTATATATATGAGCTTATGGAAAAGAACTCATTTTTAATATCAATTACAAAATTAAATTTATCAATATATCCTAAAAAAACCATATATCTAACAATGAGATCTATTAATTCATGTGTAATTGAGAAGAACAATATCTAGATACATTACAAGTAATATGAACACTTTCACTAACTATAGAAAAAACCTTCTATCTAACAATGAGATCTATTAATACATGTAATTGACAAGAACAATATGGATGAGTACAAAGTTTAATATTTAGAACAAAATTAGGTGAATACAAAATTATGAATTTAACTTAAATATTTAAAACAAAATCCGATGAATAAAAGTGAGTTCATGTGAACTTAAATTACAAAGCCAAAATTGTATGAATACAAGAGTGCATTGTACTACATAAATAGTTCATGTCTATGTTCTTCCAGACATCCTACATCATAAAAATAAACATGTTGAAATGTTATAATTTATAAAAGTTCATTTAAAGTTAATTTTAATTTAAATTTCAAATCTATATCTCTAAATTATAAATTATGACACTTCAAAGAAGACATGTAGAAAACATATAAAAATATGACAATTGAATGACAACTTACATGTATAAATTTGATTAACCTAATGTACCATCAACATCCTCTCTTTTCTACAATGCGTCTATAATAGTTCATGTCTAGATGTTCTTCCAGACATCCTGCATCATAAAAATAAACATGTTGAAATGTTAGAATTTATACAAGTTCATTTAAAGTTAATTTAAATTTAAATTTCAAATCTATATCTCTAAATTATAAATTATGACACTTCAAAGAAGACATGTAGAAAACATAAAAAAATATGATAATTGAACAAAAACTTACATGTATAAATTTGATTCAACCTAATGTACCATCAGCATCCTCTCTTTTCTGCAATGTGTCTATGATTGCCTCATGCTCTTCCATTGAAAGTGTCCATAATATTTTATTAGTAGGTCTCCCTTTGTATCTTTCCAATTTGATATTTCGTTCCACTACCAAATGGGAATAGTGCATAATTTTCTTTTCTGATTGGTAGTCTTCAAAAGCTGGTAAACCATTCCTTCTTGTTAGGTATTTGCGTAGCCATGTACCAACTACCACAATAGACCCAATTGGATACTACAAATTATCATCATCTACTTGATGACATATCAACTTTTTCTTAGGTTCTACACATCGAGCTAACCAATACTCTGTCTTCTCTTCATTATCCTTAGGTGCAACAACAGCATACACATGTCTTGCAAAATAAAATTAAGTACATGCACTGTAAATAAAACTTGTTTAAATGTTTATAATTCAAATATATATAATCATAAATTATATGACTAACACATGTAACTAATATATAATTTAAAGTTTTACAATAAATTAAATTAAATTACCAGGTTGTGTGAGGTCTGAAACACGATCATAATCTTCTATTGCAAATGCATGATCCAGGTCTTCATTTATTATATCATCTTCATCTTGTCTCTCACTAGGTGTTAAAGATTTTTGTTTCCATTCTTCAACCCATTTCGTATTCTCGCATTCTTCCCATTCACCTGCAACACAAAATTGACAAAAACATGCAAGCTCCCTAGTCCATATAGTCCAAGTGTTAGAATTAGAACTCCTAAATGAATGCCATTTAGCTGATCCTCTGATTGTATTACAATCATATCTTGAAAGGATATTCTTCTCTTCAACTAGCCAAAAAAAAGTCTGATTGTAGAGTTCTGACTTGGTCCTGTAGACAAACTTGTTTTACACCATTCAACAACTGCACGCGCATCTTTAAATTTTGATTTTTCCTCAAATTTGTGTTTCTCTCTACAAAGGGCTCTCTTAACACATGCACCGACACCATCATGTTCTCCCTTCCTGTGTCTAGCCTCAAAAAAATTCTAGATATGTTGGATATTTATTTTCTTGTGCATCCTACTCAACCAATAAAATATTCTAGCATTCTTGAATTGCCCTGTGCAATTATCTGACCATATTAGATGTTGTGTTATATGAATTTCTCTCTCCCTTAAATTTTCATAAAAGGTATTAAAACAATACTAGACAAACTCCGATGAGTGTAACTTATTATCACTCATATACAAATGGTACTCTCTCAATATTTTCTAATCCTCTTCTGTACTATCAGGTGCATGTCTATAGACAATATGAACAAAAATTGTTACTTGCACTGAATTATAATATTGTGGTTGGATCTCATCTTGTGGTGCAAGCATGTAGTTCTCTGCAAAGTCAACAACTGATAGTATACTACCAATTGGAAATGTATTCTTGCATATCCGAAATTGTCCATCAAGCCATGTAGAATTGTGAGAGTGTTTCACATATTTAGGTATGACCTTACTCTTGAATTCATTCATAAAAGCATTAAGACTAAGTTTTTTAGTTATTAGGTCACACCGTTTTCCAACTTTTCCATCCTTCAATGGATACTCAATAGTTTTAAATCTTTGTACATCAACTAATTATTGTGCAAAATCAAATGAAATATTTTCATGCAAACATTCATCTAATAATGTAAGATTTCCACATACATCACACACACTAGAAACACATGCATTCAAAAGATAAAATTGCTCATTAGGTGGGTTACAAAATAAATTTGATATAAACTCCTTTATAGTTTCAGGTGTTATATTTGTACCACATTCCTGCAACATTTCATTAGTATGCATAGTAGAATGTATAGATCAAAAAATATCATAATGATAACGAAATTGAACATGAGTTTTGCAACAATAGGTGATTCTTTCTTTGTTAATTCTTACCTACCATGGTTTACATTTTTCAAAGGATCTTTGACTAATACTAATAGTTAACACCTTATCATCCACAAATTTTTTATACAATTCTATTTGAGTCATATCTAAAAGGTGTTTTGGATGTGGATCATGAACTTTTGAACCAAATCTTAATTTAAGAACATCTCTGGCATTAGGGGATACTCTTGTATTATCATGCCAAAAATTTTCAATCAAAGTTTTGACTTCACCAGTAAGTTTCATGTCAGACCTCGGGAGTCTGCCACTGAAGGTCCATAAATGGTTTGCCGGATCACTTTCAAAGTTAACTCTTCTCTTTATGGCTCTTGTTAAAGTTTTATGATTAATATTAAGATATCCACTTATGTTTGAAATCATTCTTTTATCAGTAGTAGTTTTGTTTACTAAAACTGTTGTTATTGCTCGTCATGTTGCATTACTATCTTTAGAATGACTTTTCTTTCCAATTGTGTCAAAGGCACTAGCAATAGTTGATACAACTTGTTCTAGAGACTCATCCTTCTTAGTTTTCACATAAATGCCTAACCTCTTCATCACTTTTCACATTTTAGACATTTTAATTAATTGTAACATTAACTGACATTGAAACCCAAATTTCTTATTATAAAAAAATTGTCTAAACAATCTGCTCACGTGTGTCCTAATCTACCTCGATGAAACCAAACCACGTAGATTGTCTAGCACATCAATTTTTAATTGAAATTGTTCATTTATTTCATTTTCATTCAAATGAGTTTCTTTCTTAATCGTTGTTTTTATGTCTACATTTACATTGTTGATTTCAATCTGAATTGGTGTATGATTTTCAATTTCAATTGGGGTTTGACTTTCAGTTCCTTTATCATTCTGATTAACATTACTAATTTCTAAAATTTCACGTGCAATTAAATTTGTTAATCTATTTTCAGGAATAAAATTTAAATCATTTCTATTGTAACCTGCTTTTAGCAAATCATGAACATCTTTATCAGAATAAGTTGTAACAATTGGATGTGAAGACATACCTGTATCCAATACTGGATTAGAAGATGCACTTGATTTTGCTTCTTCAACCTCTGCATCCATTATGGTGTCTTCATTGTCCTCCTCTTCTAAAACAATTGTTGAACTTGATGCTCCAACATTATTCGGGTTTCAAAGTCTTTCTCTTCTTTCTCATTGTCATTTCGCCTCCTCTCTATTTTCTCCAATATCCTCAGGTGTCAAAACTTTCATTGACCTCTTTCCACATCGGTTTGATCTCATTTTTGCAACAAAATTTGAGTTCATTTACAATATTTTTTAAATGTCAGATCCAAAATAAGACAAAAAAAAAAAGAATGTTGGAAAAAATATTCTCTTTGTCTGCTAAGAATCGATAAAAAATAGATTGAAAAGTCATCAATCATTAGATTAGGCCCACAGTCTAGTTTTTTTGGTTGCAACAACTCTTTAAGAAATGGGCGCCCATTTTTAGTTTCACAAAACGGGTGCCCGTTTTGTGAATTTAAAAAAATAGGTGCCTGTTTTGTAAATCTATGAGCGGGAACCTTACCTCCTGGCTTGGGTTTTGGTTTGGGACAAGCTTGGTCGGACCAAGCTTGTGCTTGACCCTGCAAAAAAATGGCTAAGGCATGATAGAGTAAAATTTTTGCCTTGCCATAATTTTTAGAACAACTTCCCGAATGAATTTTTTGATAAAATGAAAACCCATTTTAGCTCTTATTGTGCAAATTATAAAAATATAAATTTTATAGTGATATGATGAATTTTAATATCTATACAATATTTATCAAGCCAACGTGGTACCTAAACTTGAAATACCAAGGTTAACTAAAACTTTAATAACTTTTTTAATTTTTTGTTTTTTGAAAAATGAGTTATTTGTGACCAAACTACATAGAATTCTTTTCAATTTTATTTTATTTTTTCGAAAAAAAGTGAAGCTATCATCAAATTATGGTGTCCGTACACCAGATGTTTCAAAAATGTACTTTATAGTCAATTAAAAATTAATAAAAAAAAATATTCAATAAAAAAATAAGATAAAATATTCTGACCAATCTTTAGTGTTTTAGGTACCTTTTCCCAAGAGGATTCCCAAAAATACATTCATTTACTTCAAAAAAGGGTGTCCGTACACGCATGAGGTGTGGTCCTGAAACATGCATTTTCAAAAAGTGATTTTTAGACATGCATACTAAAATTCAATTTATACCATGTGGGTATTGAAATAAATTACATATTTGAAAACTAGATTCCAAGCACTAAATTTTATATTACTAAAGTTTTCCAAGATTCAATCTTTAAGTGCTTCAAATTTGGACATCAATTGACAGAAATTTTGAAAAATGGAGAAAACACTTCCACTTTTTGGCCAAAAGTGGGACTCAACTTCTTGTAGCCACCCATGTAGCAGCCACATGATCATCAATTGTGTTGGTTGTCTTGTGAATCTTATTGTAATTGTTAGGTTTAGAGAACTTATATTGATGAAAAATAGTGAAACTCTTATCAACAATAATAAGTGCCATTGGAATTGAGATCTCAAGGTGGCTCACTTGTAATTGATAATGGTGAAGCACTGCGCAAAGATGTGAGAAGGAAGTATACTCACTAAGGATAATCTTATCTCTAATGTATTTTTTTAAATTAGAAATAAAAATACATTAAATATCATTATCAAGCATAGGATAAGAAATTTGAGCATACAAGTGTTTGAATCTACCAATAAAGTCACCAACTTTATATTTAACACTTTTCTTACAATGCATTAGATAAGTCAAAGAAATATGAGGACCAATATTTTTTGAAATTGTTGAATGAAAGTATTAGTGAGTATTTGAAATGAATAAATAGAATAAGGAGGTAAAGATATTTATAGTATTGGAACACTTTATCCCTAAAATTACGTTGTAAAAAACATAGCCATGAGCCTATAGTCCTAAGAAATATCACTACATATTGTTTGGAAATTCCTAACCAAAATCACAAGATCATTTTTAGCATTATAAATCTCAAGATGAGGTATCTCAATATGTTGTGGGATAACAACACAAAGGGTATCTAAGGAAAAGGGAATAACTTGATGTCACATGTAGGGATGTTGTACTTAGATTGAGTCAATTGAGCCACTTGTTATTGCAAAGCGGTGAAGGTTTGAACCAAGCTACTAATTGTAGGATTAGAAGATACAACACTAGGTAGAGACATATTGGAAGTACTAGGAAAGTTGTAGGAACCAGAAGGAAAATGTAAGAATGTTGGTGGAGGATTAGAAGGGATGAGAAGAGGATTGGAATATGTGAAAGGAATTACATTGTATCAAGGTAATGAAGAAGGTATGGAGTTAGGAAACACACTTGAAGGAAGTGACGGTTTAGGAAGACCAGCATTTAAAGGATTAGAGACTTGTGTAGAAGTTGTCATGATAGGTGGTGCATAGGTAGGAATGCTAGGAATAGTTGTAGAAATAGGAATAGAGGTTCAATGGTTGTGGAAGGAGGTATATATCCTAACTCTTGATCATATTTCCCCAGGATTATCATGAGTATTGATAAGGTGTGATATACCACATAAAATAGAGATGTTATTGTCATCAGGAGTGATAATATTCTTAATAGTCTCAATAGAAACAACCCTATCAGGATTTCTATTCTCTTGTACAAGCCAAGTTTCTAATTTATCAAACTCATGAGAGAGCTTATCAACTTGGGAAGGAGGAAATCTCAAGCCTTCATCTTTATCATGTGAAGAGTGAGAAGATTTATGCTCCACTATAGGATTAAGATCTTGAGGAAAAATATTAGTATCATCATGGGTCCTAGGAAGGAAAGATGAATCATGATCAAAAGAACCCATGAGTCTACAACTTCTCCTAATGTGAATGCTAGAGGTTGGAATTAGTGTAATAAATTTCATAAAAGATGAGATCACAAAAGGAAACTCTAATGAGATCTAACACAATTATCAATAAGGAAAGAGGTAATGTGTTGGGTTCACCAAAATAAGGTAAAAAACCAATGCAAAGAAACAACCTAACTCCAAAAGGAAAGGGGCACAAGTTGAGTTCACCAAAATGTTTAGTGAAGGTGAACACACAAGTTAATGTAAAGGGAAATCTAACAACAAGATCAAAAGGAAGTTGTAACACGACGGGTTCACCAAAATGTTTAGGGGGAAAATGGGTGCAAATGAATTTAACAATATAAACTATGTGAGATGAATTCATTAACTAACCACTTCCACACTAACATTCAAAATACAAGAGAAAGAGGAGAATCCAAATATTACTCTCAATATATCCCGAGTTAGATTAGAAAAACCCAAGGAGATAAAGGGATGCCAATACTAAACAAAAATTATATTAAAAAAATATGCAAGCAAGTCCAGATGTGTAAAATTAAATATGAAATTGAACCAACTGATTTAATGTAGAAAGTAAGATATATATAGATGCTAAATGTAAGAAATCATCCCAATTAAGATGTGAAAATATGTCTAGATTAAGAAATAAAATGAATCGTAAATTACTCACCTTGAAATCTATGAGAAATGTTCCCTTTTTCTTTAAAAAATGCATATCTGAATTGGTGACATAACTTCTAGCTACGGATTCACAATCACGACATAGAACCCAAAAAATGTTGTTTTTCCTAAACCTCCAAGAACAGGTTGACCAGGTCACCGTGTTTTCGAATAGATTGACCAGGTCACCATGTTCTCAAGATACTATAGCAATGTCAACTACACTTCTTCAAAAATATCTCCACAAGTAGTTTCCAGATTTGTGGTTGTAATTCTGATATCCAATTCCTGCACATAAAAAATCTTTTTTTTGGGTTTGGGTGGATGAGGGATTGCCTTGGTCAAGAGCTAGATTGAGGAATCAACCTTAAAATTGAAATGTTAAAAGGTAAAGGAAACAAGAAAAATGTAAGTATTCACCTTTCTTGTAGAAACCCTTGTAAATAAAGATTTTGTAGAGCTTGTATGTTGTAGATGTTGAATTTGCAATAAAAAATGTAGGAAATTTCCAAAAATGAAATAGATCTACGGAAACCACATCATGGATCCATGGATGTAAATATGCACCAATGAAGAATATGATGAATGCGTCAATGTAAATCTCCTCCCTTGATGGCCAAAAAAGTGCTAGATCTTGAAGCAGAAATACTCACAAATGATCCTTGAATATTTGAATGCCTTGAATACTTGATGAAAATCTTCTTGCTTGAATGTTTGAGCTTGCACTTGTGATCTCTATAGTAAAAATTTAATTCCAAAATGAGGTGTCTAGGCTTCCTTTTATACTATTTTCTGGGTGAGAAAACAAAGCAAGCTGACGGGGGCACCCTATTTAGCAATTTAAGTCCCTGAGATAACACCGGCCCCAAGATTTCAATTTCTCAGGGTACAGGTAGACCTAGCTGACCGATTCTAGAATAGGTCAACTAGGTCAACTTATTCTAGGGTTGGACTACAAGGAAATAACCCCAAGGTCTCAGAGACTAAACATTTGAAAAGGGTAAAAATAGGATAGAACAAGAGAAGAATGGGGTCATGCATGAATCAATCCATGGTCCATAAAGTTGGTAAAGGGATGCGAGCTAAAAGGTCTTAATTAAAAAGTGTGTCCATTTTAAGATGGTACACATACAAAAACAAGTGCATAATGAATAATCCTTTTACCCTCCAAATTATATCATAACAAAATTAATTCTTAATATTTCAAACCACAGAATACATTAAACCCTAATACAAATTTCTTTTATAAAAGATCTATTCTCCTATGATTCTTGTATAGAACCACACATAGAACTGCAACTATGTCCATGCACAATATATATTTTATTAATTTGGTAACTAGTTTAATAACATGAAGGTTCCCAATTGAGTTAACCATGGCCATGAGAGACCTTTCACTCTAGTAATCCAAAGCTAGCCTAGGTAAATATTCCCAAATAGGGAACTTGAAGTTGTACACAGGGTTAAAACAAGGAGTCCACTTAGAAAGATAGAGGCCATTCTAACCCAAGAACTAGGGACCCCTACCCAAAACCCTACAACATTCCTCATAAGGAGATAAGGAAAATGAAAATCATTTATTCAACCAAGTACTTACCTTAACTTGACCTTTTACGTGATAGACATGAGAATGCCATCTGTTGATAATATTACTTCTAGGAAGATTTCCAAAAATAATCACATCAAATAAGTTCTTTAGTCATTCAAATGAATCAATCAACATAAAATACCTTCTTAAAAGAAATTGTATTCATCAATTTTGATGGAGAAGTACTAGGTTCTTAGAGAATACCATAGCCTATGGATGGAGAAATAACCTCAAAGGAACTAGTACCCAATGTTACAAAATTGTCATGTAATAAAAATAAGACATCTCTACATGGAGTATCCTTAGGGGGTCTAAAACATAATTTTCCTCCACTTCAAATTAATTCCAAGCAAGTTTCCACATATCCAAAATATTGTTCTATGTATCCTTTCTCTTCTGAAGTGAAATACCTAAGAGAGAATCAATAAAAAAATTCTTAGAAGCCAAAATAGACCCCATAAAACTCCCTCTCCTTGCAAGTAAAATAATAGAAGAAATACAGGAGGCCACTTGCTTAGTGATAGACTGTGGATGGGTGAATCAAGGGCATCCTTAGATGCATTTAGGGTTGTGATGATAACTATTGATTTTTTAGTTATTTTTTTAGTTTTTATAAAATAAAAGTATTTGAGACCAATTAGAGTCATGAACAACCATTTTTAAAAGTTTGGGGGATTACTTGTAAATGTTTCTAAAATTTTCTCTTGAAATTTTGTGATGTTGTCAAGTAAAAAGTTGTCAACTTATAAAAGAGTGACAATGAGAAATATAATCAATTGGGAAAGTTAGAAAAGAGTGAAAAAGGATGTGAAATTAATGTATCCATAAAAAATTAAGGTTAGATAGCCATTGAATGTGAAAAACTTCATTTGTATCATGTTTCCCCAGTATTTGTTTTATATATTGTAGACTATATTTAATTGGTAAAACCTTGTACAAATTGATACAACCTAAAAACTAGTTGGAGAACTTGGATAATAGTTATAAATTTCTCATTTTTTTAATACAATTTTATTAACATTTTAATGAATTATGTTATTTTTGGTGAGAGCGGGTATATTTTTATGTGTTTTCTTTTTGTTTCTATAGTCTCAAAGTTTTGGTTTGTATGGATTTTATGTAGTACACATTGTTACAACTAGCATTTGTTGTTGCACCAAAAGATCAACATGTTAATGCCCGATACAACCACTAGACTAATAGAAAACATAGGAGGCTTGTAAACCATGTCATAGACCACCACTACACTAGAAATGCCAAGGAGACCAAGGGCGCAATTAGTCATGCTCACTATTATAACAATTCTCCCTAGTGAAAGTGCGAGGTTCAAACCTATGACCAAGATCTAATACAACTTGTTACAAATACTAGTTTTTGTTGCACCAAAAGATCAACCTATTAATTTACAATACAACCACTATACTTATATAAGACATAGGAGGTTGTTAAACCATGTCACAAACCACTGATGTGTTGGAAATGATAAGGAGACTTAGCGCGCAATAAGTCTTTCTCACCATTGTAACATATATGGCCTTGAATATGTGCTTCCAAGAAATTAAATGATATTATATTTCTTTTGAATCTAGTTTCATTAATTTTTATGGTTATTTGGAAAAGTGAAAGTAATTTGAATAAAAAGCTGGACAAACCTTACCCAGGTTTTTCAGTGAGCTTGTTTTTATTGAAATCTCAAAATTCCAACTCTGGAAAAATGTGTGGTTTGGTGTGAAGGTCTATCTTGATGACCTCTATCATGAATCAAAGGAATATATTTAAGTTTGGTTGTTTGTAAGAGTTATTTAAATGATCATTCTCATACTTGTAGGGTTGTAAAATTTAATGGAGTCTACTCTAAAGAGGGTTTGGTATGTTGTGTTTGTGTTTAGTTTTGATGAGTAGTAGTGTATGTTATTAGGAATATAAATAATTGATGCAAGGATTTTCTAGGCCTTTCCTTGCATGTTTTTTAATTTAAATTAATGTTCATATTTTCATGCCTTGTAATGTCAAGATTAGTCACTAGCATTGAGGGTATGAAGTGTGAGTGAAAATTTTGGGTGGCCTAATTGTTAATATGACATAAAAAGGGTGTCAAAGTGTCCTTTTTAATTATGAAAGGATTTTTTTTTAGTGGTTGGAATAGGTTCTATGAAAAATTTATGTGTTTGTTCCCATTAGGCCACCAAGGGAAACCTATCATTCTTAAACAAGTGAAGTGACTTTATGTCAATGTATTGTTGTGCTATGGGAGGTTATAAGGGAATTTGCATCAGAAACCAAGTACCTTATAATAAATTTTCAACATTGTTTGAGTTTCCTTGTACTATAATTCCCAAGTTTTCAATGTTCTAGTGATGTAGGAAGGTGCTCATGTGCTGCATATAAGATACCCTTTTCTAAGTCTTTGTGTAGTTATTGTATCATCTTAAAATGGAAGCACTTCCATGATAAGAGCATTTAGCCCTCCGAGTAAGTGGTCTGGGTTCATGTTAAGTGCCTTGATCAGGTCTTTGCATGTATTTGGATTCCCCCCCCCCTTTTGCTTCCCTCTGCACTTGTTTTTCACTTTATTTCTCCATTTCCTGGCATTATGGACTGAGGTCCTGAGTTTTTTGACCTCAAGGTCAAAGTTGACCTTGAGGGTCAAAGTCAACCTTGACTCTGACCTAGGTCAGGGATGACCTTGACCTCGACCTAGGGTGGGGTCTACCTCATCCTTGACCCAGATTTCAAATTTTAGGATTTTTTGATTTTCGGGTATCGGATTTCGTAAAGATTCTTTTTCCCACCTCTGAGTCGGCCATTTCAAATTTTTAGGATAGTAAATCCTTAATTACATTTAATCTAGGTATATTTCTAAAGGTTAGGACCTAATTGGGATTTAATTCTCCAAGGTGGCCCCTCTAGAAGATTGTGCCCTAGTTCACTATAAAAGGAGGCCTTCTTCTCTCATTTTCACATACACTTTTTCATGATCAAGATTTCAAGTGAAAGAAAGAGAATTCAAGCATTCAGGCATTCAAGAAATCCTTCAAGCATTCAAGTGTTTAAGCATTCATTCATCAAGGAGATCCATTGTTAGCCATTGAATGATTCAATCTCTTTGGAACCCCCTTGAAGATCCATCCTTCCACATTCATCCAAGCCTCCTCATATGAAAAGCTCCATTCAAGATTGGTGTTGAAGATCAAATTCCATTGATTTGAGACATCCTACATTCATTCTACATCCATTGGAGCATCCCTACTTGTGGATTTGAGGATTCAAATCCTCTACAAGGACTTCAACATAAGCAAGGTGAATTGTTTCATTTACTTTGTTTATGCACAATACAATTTCAATTCAATTTAAAGGTTAATTCCTTAATTAGGGTTTGACCATGGCAAACCCCCCATACAAACAACAAAAATCCTCTTTTTCTTGTAGGTACAGGTGCAGAACTGCAGACCTGAGCTTAGATTTGGATACCCTTTTCGGTGAAATTTTGAGATCTGCGAACAAAGTCATGGTCGAACTTCAAAATATAAATGTAGTTTTTTAACCTTTTATTGGGGTCAAAGACTACTTGCTTTTAGAAAGATAAAAGTTTTCTGTGTTTTCATCCTCTCGGTAATTCCAGTTTGAAATAGGTTGTCGAATTTCCCAAAACTACGCACAGACATTAGAAATCAACATTTTCTAGATCTACCCTATTTTGAGGTTAGTACTTGCCTTTCAATTATTTCAGATTTCAAACACAACTCCTTTATAGGGAAATATAAGGTTTTCTTTCTCTTTCATATTATCTATAGATTGATTCGATTGTGTATTAAACCTTTTGGTTGATCAATTTGGATCTCTCCTTTGAGAATTTGGATTTAGAAGTAGATCTCATATTTCCCCCATACATTTTTAGGGTGAACCCGATTTCATCCTATTCATTTTGGTGAACCCGACTAGCTTACTCTCTTTCTTTTTGGTGTGAGATATTATATTATCTTGTTGGTATTAGATTTCTCTTTTATGATAAATCTTACATGCTAATTAGATTTCAAAAAAATAAAAATATTCATGCTTTATGTGTTCTTAGTTTAGTTCATTTGAATTGCATTGGTTTATGAGCTTTACTACTACTTGTCCTACTTATAACATTCTAGTTAGAAGAGGTCGTAGACTCATGGGTACCTTTGATCCTAAATCTTCCTCTCCATTCCTTATGATCCTGGATGATAATTTGATTCTTCATGATTCCAAACCTATTATGGAGCAAAAATCTTCTCACTCATCTCATGATGAGGATGACACTTTAAGAGTTCCTCCTAAACAAGTCCAAGAACTTTCAATTGAACTTGATAAAATGGGTAATTGGCTTATTCAAGAGAACCATAATCAAGAGTTTGTCCAAGCTATAGAGGCTCTTAATAAAGTTCTTCATGATAGTGATCAAGGTGTTAACCTCTTGCATGGTATTACTCACCATTACTCACCTCGTGCATTCAAATGTTAAACCTTTAGCTTAAGAATCTCAAGATTTAGGGTTGATTCCTTCTATCACTAGTATAGAACCCCCTTCTAATCCTTTACCTAGTATTCCTACCTATACTCCTTCTTTGGTGACTATGATGGTTCCCTCTGTTCCTATGAGTGTTCCTCTTGTGTCCCTCCCTACATCACAACCTTCATATCATAATGTTTATTTTACTTATTCCAATCCACTTCCAATTGTAGTTCCTAGTGTTCCTCTAGTTGTGTCTTCTATTCTTGTAGCTTCTTACATTGTACCTAGTGTTTCTAATGTTACTATTCCTCCTATTTCATCTAATGATTCAACCATCATCAGTTTGGCTCAAACTATGTCATCCTTACAACAACAACTTGCTTCTCTAACTCAAAACAATTTTAGTGTTCCTACATGTGACATGGGAAGTCCTTTTTCCAAGACATTATCCGTACTCCTATTCCTTAGCAAGTAGATATGCCTCATCTTGAGAATTACAACGGAAAAGGAGATCCCATTCATCATGTTAAAACATTCCAAATCCTTTGTAGTGATTATGCTCATGACCATTAGGATTTTAGCCAAACTGTTTGCTAGGACCTTCCATGACAAGGCATTACAATGGTATTGTTCCTTGCCTCCTTATTCTATTGATTCCTTTCCACAACTTGCTAATGCCTTTATTCAACAATTTCAAAACAACATTGGCCCTCAAGTGTCTTTGACTAATTTGATGCATTATAAACAAAGTGCTGAAGAAAAATTGACTGCATTTATTGGTAGATTTAAGAATTTGTATGTTCAGATTTCCTATCATATTCCTGATATTGATATTCAACATATGTTTATTTTAAATTTGCAAAAGGATATTAGAGATAAGATTCTGCTTACTAAATTTACCTCTTTTCAATAACTTTGTGCAGCACTTCATCATTATCAATTACAAGTGAGTCAATTTGAGAGCAACACTCCAATGGCTCCTATTCCAATTGATAAAAGTGATGCTTCTCCTAATCCAAACAAGTTTCAAAAATTCAACAACTATGTCAAGATAAACAAACAAACGAATGCAGTTGCTGATCAAGTTGTTGTTGCATCTCACAATGCCACTTCTACATCCACTACTTTTTGATTAAATCGTATGTTTACTCCTCTCTCTGAATCTTTACATGCTATCATGAATGGGTTGTTAACTGCTAATATGATTACTTTACCTCCTATTTGACCTCTATTACTGGCTACAATTGCATCTAAATCTTTTGATCCAAAAGCTTTTTGTCAATATCATCATCAGAATGGTCATGATACTGAGAAGTGTTATTCTTTAAAACATAAAGTTCAAGACTTAATTGATTCTAATGCTTTATCTGTTGATAATCTTGATGGTAGTGGGAACAAATCTATCTCTCCTCCTAATCAAAATCTTCAAATCTATAAGAATCCTTTGCCTACACATGATACTAATACTGTTGCTCAGCCATTTGCTATGGAAATTGTGTATGATTCAAAGATGGATGATCTCAATCATGTTGTTAGTCAAGTGGAGCATGTTGG
The DNA here is from genome assembly GCA_027943335.1 of Chamaecyparis obtusa. Taxonomy (NCBI): domain Eukaryota; kingdom Viridiplantae; phylum Streptophyta; class Pinopsida; order Cupressales; family Cupressaceae; genus Chamaecyparis; species Chamaecyparis obtusa. The sequence continues at coordinate 54,164 of BSBK01008859.1, forward strand.
TTAATCTATATCTCCACCTCAACCTCAACTTCAACCTCAGATTCAACCTCAAGTTCAATCTCAACCTCAACCAAAACTTAAGCCTAAATTGAAAACTCAACCTAAACCTCGACAACAACCTAAGAATAAAAGACCTCAGAAAATTTTGATTACCTTTGATGATTCTGAGACTATTAAAGCTCCTGATGGTCCCCTTTACATTTATGCTAGGATTTCTCACAAACCTACCCATGGTTGTCTTGTTTGATCCTACATCCTTAGTCAATGTTATTACTGAAGAAAATCTTTTTATGAAAATCTTACAACGTGATTCTTATGATACATCGGATGTGTGGATTCAAACTTGCAATGGTTTTCTTTATCCATCATTTGGTTCTATTACTTTACCAGTTGAACTTTGTGGAAAAATTGTGAACACTACCTTTTTTGTTGTTCCTACTTTTGATCAATTTCAAGTTAAGCTAGGTTTTCCATGGTTGAATGCCATGCATGCTGTTGCTTCACCTATCCATAAATGTCTTAAATTTGTTCATGATGAAGAATTGAAGATGGTTAATCATAGTTTATATCAACCTTCTAGGCCTAGAGATTGTGCTGCTCTTGATTTCTTTTGGCCTTCATTACCTAGTTCATGTCCTCCTCGACCTGATAATCTTTTCCGTTCATATCAAGCTTATAAACATCCTAAGATTCTTGAATTAAGCATACCTTCTATGGATCTTAATTGTGGTCTTTTGCTACACCTTCCATACCTCCTTTAAATATGACTTCTAGTTCTATTAATCAAGTTCCTCCTATTGCTAATAATCCTATTGATCTTCCTAAAGAACCTATGAAGGATGTGTGATTGTTCCTCCTAGTTCTCAACCTATTTCAAGTAAAGCAAAATGTAATCGATCTGCTAATGAATGTCATAAGAAGCATCATGCTCATGCTAAAGCTCATAATTCTAATTTTCAAAGATCTCTACCTTCTTCAGATAAACCTATGCATGATGTGTTACAAGAAGTTGTTACTAATAATGATGTTAAGATGCATGATTATGATGATTCTATTTGTATCTTAGATCCTATTCTGATTAATTTGGATGAAGAAGATACTCTTGATGATACTAATGATGTTAATGATGAATATGACACTATTGACATTGACATTGATTTACCTAATATGATTTCATCACAATTAACTCTTACACCTAGAGTCAAACATTGTGATTCTCAAGAGGATCCTTGTTTGGAAACTAGCTATCATTCCTACTATGTTGGATGTAGTCCCTCTTGTGAGTTACCCACCTTCCCTAAATGATATACAATGAGATTGGGAGAGTAGGTGACACACTTGATCGGCTTGTCCTTTGTGGTAGCTTTGTTGTGTGTTTGCTTGCTATACTATGCTTCTCCCATAATGTGTTTGCTAAATGTTGTTAGATTCTTTTATACAATCCTTGTTACTTAGTTGGTGCAAGGTGATAAAGGAATCAAAACTATTGCTCCATTCCTCTATATATATCTCTATTCTTCTATGTGTTGTTTCATGTTATTAGGTAAATGTGCTATTGTCCGTAAATGTTTCCTTGTGTAATCTTCTTGGATTCGAGACGTGGTAGCACTAATTCTTTTTGGTCTCCATGTCATGGTCTGAAAAGATCCTTCTTTGTATATCATACATGATCTTTCCTCCTTTGTGATTGTAGTTCTACTTTGTTTGGAAAATGATGTCAATTCATTTGCAATAATATCATATATATATATATATATATATATATGTATGTATGTATATATATATATATGTATGTATGTATGTATGTATATATATATATGTATGTATGTATATTATAAGTATGTATGTATATATATATGTATGTATGTATGTATGTATATATATATATATATATATATATATATATATATATCTATATATATCTATATATATATATATATATATATATATATATATATTATATATATATATATATATATATATATATTATCTTATGATCATACCGACCCCACGGTAGGTAGATCCCTTCTGTGTTTCTCTGTATGTTTCTATGATATTTCCCTTGATTTGTCTTCGTCTGGGGGAATCTCAACATGGAAACGTAATCAGTGGAGTTATTTATATTTTTGTTAAAGCCATTGCTCCTGTTAAAGTGTTAGCAATGACTTTAACATGGGGGCATACACTCTACTCACCTGTTGCACACACACACTTTTTGATACGCATATATTTATTTTCAAGATACTTTTCTCCCTTTTTGGATTAGTAACTAATCCTTAAAGCATGGATTTATATTTTAGGATCTCTTGATCCCTCCAGTTTCATATACATACATACATACATACATACATACATACATACATACATATATATATATATACATATATATATGTATATATATGTATATATGTATATATATACATATATATATACATATATATGTATGTATGTATATTATATAATATACATATATATATACATATATATATGTATGTATGTATATATATATATATATATTATATATATATATATATATATATATAGATATATATATATATATATATATATATAAATATTTACTATATACATACATGCATTATGTATTATATATATACATACATGCATGTATGTATATATATATACATACATGCAATGTATGTATATATATATACATACATGCATGTATGTATATATATATACCATACATGCATGTAATGTATA
>BSBK01008860.1:0-37385 GCA_027943335.1 Chamaecyparis obtusa
ATCTCTTTAGACAAGATATAGAATAGCTTCTTTTGCAATGTGTAATATTATTATAAGGGGTTTGGTCTTGGAGGGTATACCTTCCTAAACTTTTATGTATCAGAATCTGGACTAAGGTACCAGGCAAGGATGGAGGTTTTCTTAGCCTCGCTCTTTTCTACAAGCACCTACACTAAGCGGGGTATCTTGTATCACTAGTTTTTTATATTAATAAATTTATTGGCTTCAACCATTACTGATAAAAAAAAATTCTTTTAGCAAAATAATAACTTATGATATAATTTCAAAAAAATTATATTTATTTGAAATTTTCTTAAAACCCTTATATTTAAAATTTAAGTGAACGTTCTGATTATGTCAAGCGGTATTACACGATGTGAACCCAACAAAAAAAGTAACATCAAGGAAAAATGAAAAAGGGAAATGAATTAACAAGAGGTGAATTTAAAAATCTTTTGAACAAAGCTACAACCATTGGGGACCAGGGTCTCGAAACCAACAAAAATAAATTTCAAAATAGAGGGGCTTAGGTGGGAATTCCAAAACAACTTGAGGGAATCCATTTCTCTAAAGGAAGGAAGGACAAGGAAGAAGAACACAAATATTTAGTTTCTAAAGGTAACCCCCAACCTATAATACTCTGGATTCCCATTCTAAATCAACAAGGAAAAATGAGGAAAAACCTTGAGAACAAACCCATACTCCTTCTACTACAACAAGGGAAAGATAACATAGTTCCACCATAAAAATATTTCAAGATGTACTAAACCACCTCGATAGGATAAACCAACAAGAAAATATGGACCTAAAGTAGAATGTGACCAACCACCAACAAAACTAGCAGAAGAGAACCCACCTGAATAAGACCTAACTCTGCCATAATAGGAGTCATACAGAGAAGAATCTAGAAGATGAATAAAAATACCCACTTCAGAAGGAAAATATGCCAAAAGGGGGCATAAATATTTTCCTGTAGATGTTGAAGAATCTACAACCACCAAATAGATAGTAGCAGAGCCACTAAGAACCAAAATCCACCAATCATGAGAGGCAAAAAACATTGGAAAAAAAAGACATAAGAACTAATACGACACCACACCCAAATCCTAAGGAAAAGGCTATCAAAAAAATAGTACAATCACTTAAAAAAAAACTCATCAAACATTAGAGGGAAAAATTATTCACGGGAAAAAATTGAAGAACCAATACAAGACTACACCCAGATGCAGAAGATGAAAAAGTTCCAATGTCTCCTCAGAGAGAAAACAAGAAAAAGCTTTGACTTATAACAAGAAAATATGGCCAAGAGTAAATAAGAGGAAAAATTCAGACCAAGAGAAGAATCCACCATTGAGGCCCACAAAAAGATAGATCAAACCCAACATAGAAGACAAAGGATCATCAAGTGCAAGATCCCCAACTAGAATGAAATGTGAAAAAGTGACACAAAGTTCCAATGCCAAAAAATAATCTAGGAACGTAAACCTCCTATCTCCTCACACACCAAAAAGATCCAAATCTACCAAAAGTAGGCAAAACATTGAGAATCCAGGGGCTACAAACTGCCTCAAGAACAAAGCCCATGAGAGTCAAAGAATTGGTCATCATTGGTGCAAAAATGTATAGACCAAACCCAATCCAACTAACATCCACTCAGAATGGAGATATAAAGCTTTCCTTGATAAGGAAAAGAAAGGAAAAATCCCCCTTCAAGGTACCCAAACACGGAAGGGAAATGACAAAATAGAGGAGAAGAGAAGAAAATGGAAACCAGGAATGCTAGAAGAGAAGTGGGGCAGAAGAAGGCATGCAAAGCCCCCACATCCCACTAATCCCATGAATTCCCCACTAAGGAGCAAACACAAATCTTGAATCATGGTTAGGTGGCTCCCCATTATCCCAATTTTCAGCCTCTGTAGTCATTGTAACAACCAAATTCAAACCCTTGCCTCCTGTAGAAAACTTGTTCATCCTCTCTCTTGGTGCTAATTAAATTTAAATGAAAGTTGACGATAAGGACTATTTTTCCATTTAGAAATTTACAAAGACACTTTAAATGAGAACAATTTGACGATAATAACTTTAAAAATTAGAACATACAAATATTTATCATCCTTTAAAATTTTTCCTAATATTAAAATATGACAAAACATTATAATTAGAAAAAGAAAAAAAAAATTTTAGAAAGAAAGGGTCTGATTACACTAAACCAATTCAACCAATCATATTTAAGATAAGTAATTTGTATAATACATACAATTAATAAATAAATATCTTAACTTTAGAAATATTCACATTACTAATAAATAGTTACATTTCATTGCTACAAAATAATTCACTAACTGTATATGAACCAATAGTATATTGCCTACTACAAGCACAACAAGTGTCACATAGTGACTAGTACTTGCCTTTTAGTTTAGTAATCAATTGTAATTATATTATGAAATATAATTAGAATATTAATAAATTTATTATATTTTTTCAAGTATCATTCTATCTAATATAAATTAATATAACTATAATTATAATAATGAAGATATTATAATCAATTATTGATTTATCATTTTAGTTTACTGTCTAAAACATTAGAAAACATATGTAGAACTATTAAATTATTATGTGTATTGAGATCATTATTTTTAATTAAAAAAATTATATTTAAATAGATTTTTAAAAATAAAACTATTATAATAACATCAAATAATAATTTAATATATTTGATTTAAATATTAATATTTAGTAAAGGAAAAATAATAATTATAAGTGATTAAAATCACATAATTTTTTTACATAAATATTTGTTAATGTATAATTAATATATAATCATTTTTTAAATTTTAAATTAAAAAATATAAATAAATAAATATTATAATATCATAGATTTTTTTTTTAATTGTAATATTTTGTAAAAAATAATCTTTTAAACTAGAATAAATTCATATATTAATATAAAATTAATACAAAATAAGAAAGTGTTCATGAGAACTTAACAAAATAATGTAAGTAGGAGATGTTTTCCACAAGTCAAATTGTGATATTGTTGTCAAGATTCAACTGTGTAGTTTTTTAGTCAAACTCATTGACCCATGATTCATGAGTAGTGGTTCACATGAACCCATCTCTCGTGAGAATAAATGGAACACTTAGCACTCATTGGATCTAGGTGATGCTCACAGAGGTGAAGCACCGTGACTTCCTGAGAGATCACCTTTCGCAATACTACTCCAGCTCGAGCGTGCTTAACTATGGAGTTTCCTCCATGGTTAAACCCACTCTTCTTGCATCCTCATTTTCAAAACCTTCACCAAGTGTTGTGCCTTATGAACCATTCATTAGAAAGCCCCTTAAGCTCATCAATTGATAAGTAGGAGATGTTTTCCACAACAAGTCAAATTGTGATATTGCTATTAGGATTCAACTATGTAGTTTTTGAGTCAAATTCATTGACCCATGATTCATGAGTAGTGGTTCACACGAACCCATCTCTCATGAGAATAAATGGAACACTTAGCACTCATTGGATCTAGGTGATGCTCACAAAGGTGAAGCACTGGGACTTCCCAGGAGGTCACCCATCCTAGTACTACTCCAGCTCAAGCGCGGTTAACTATGAAGTTTCCTCCATGGTTAAACTCACTCTGCTTGCATCCTCATTTGCAAAACCTTCACCAAGTGTTGTGTCTTATAAACCATTCATTAGAAAGCCCCTTAAGCTCATCAATTGGTAAGTAGGATGGAGTAGTACTGGGATGGGTGACCACCCGAGAGGTCCCAGAGCTTCACCTCTGTGAGTATCACCTAGATCCAATAAGTGCTAAGTGTTCCATTTATTCTCATGAGAGATGGTTTCGTGTGAACCACTACTCATGAATCATGGGTCAATGAGTTTGACTCAAAACCTACACAATTGAATCCTAATAGCAATATCAAAATTTGACTTGCTGTGGAAAACATCTCCTACTTATCAATTGATTAGCTTAAGGGGCTTTCTAATGAATGGCTCATAAGGCACAACACTTGGTGAAGGTTTTACAAATGAGGATGCAAGCAGAGTGGGTTTAACCATGGAGGAAACTCCGTAGTTAAGCGCGCTCGAGCAGGAGTACTACTGGGATGGATGACCTCCCGGGAAGTCCCGATGCTTCACCTCTATGAGCATCACCTAGATCCAATGAGTGCTAAGTGTTCCATTTATTCTCATGAGAGATGGGTTCGTGTGAACCACTACTCATGAATCATGGGTCAATGAGTTTGACTCAAAAACCACACAGTTGAATCTTGATTGCAATATCACAAAATAATGTAAAACAAAAAATGTTTTAAAAAATCTTATAAATCTTAAGAAACTCCTATAAAAGCTATGCCTAAAAAATAGGCCTATAAGATCTTAAATGTAATAGTCAATCATTTTAAACTATTTTATATAATTTATAAACTTAAAAAATTGACATGTAGACTATAGAAATTTTTTCATTTTAACAAAATAAAAATAGAATAAATTATAATTAGTGGAAAGAAATAATTTTAATAATTAGTTAAAGAAGAAATCTATAAAATGATGCAATAATACTTGCTTAGTCTACCCACAAATATGACACCTTCAAATTCAAAATGTGTTTTGCAAGGGCAACATAGACGAAACAAACAATGCCTTTCAAGTGGTTCTATTGTGTTGGATTCAATTTACACCACAAAATTTGAAAGGTGTTTTATGAGGCATTATACTTGAGAAAAACAGCTCATAAGTTATTTTGTTAAAATATTTTATTTTAACAAAACAAAAGCAAAACAAATTATAATTGGTGGAAAGAAATAGTTTTAATCACTAGCTAAAGGAAGAAATTCATAAAATGATGCAATTATACTTGCTTAGACTATCCACAAATACAACACCTTCAAATTCGAAATGTGTTTTGCAAGGACAACATAAACAAAACAAACAATGTCTTTCATTGTGTTGGATTCAATTGACACCACAAAATTTCAAAGGTGTTTTATAAGGCATTATACTTGAGAACACTAGCTCATCGAAAGACAAAGTTGAACCCGCCACAAAAAATAGAACTTTCTGAATTGCATTGCTGGGGTCGAAGCGAATTGTGGATTCAACGTAGTTCACTGAAATTTATACAGCTTTTTTCGCCTGCAGCTTCACATGATAAATGCTTTACGGAGAGAATTCTATTCAAATTACGAAGTCTACTTATTTGTCTCAGATGGTACTACAGACAGTGGGTGAGGGCGGTTTGATAAGGACGCGGCTATCCTCGAGGCAAAATTGACTATTGACTAAATTTAAAAAATCTGAAAATACGACAGATTTTGTGAAATTTTGAGCATCTGTTTTTTGTGATTTGTATGTTTTGAATCGAAAACAAAAATTAGAAAAAAATTTACTGAAAAACATAGATTTGAATTAAAAAAAATGATTTTAGTTACATTTTGTACCGAGCATAGCTGCCGCCCTCTGATAAAGCCAATCTAAATCAGAAGATCTCAACAGATGGCAAGGTGATTTCAAGATTCAAATGATTGCAAGAGGACACATGTAACATTCTTTTAAGAGTCTTATTCTGCAGCTCAGGAGGTAAGAGTTTAAATTTTAAGCGTACGCATTCACGTGCGTACAATTGTCTTATGTTTGGCATTGAAGGATCTGGAAGATTTCTTGTAGGTCATTCGAAAGTAACAGTCTTTGCGCACGTCAAATTATTTCTTTCTGCATTGGTTGTTTATTTTGTTATATGAATTTGTACTTCAGTGTACACTCCAAAAATTTACTGGTTCAGAAATATTCTGACGCAAACAATGCCCTAAAAAAAATGATTTAAATAATTAATAAGTAAATAACATATCTTTGTAAAATAAGAATAAAATTTGAAATTAAAAAAAATAAAGAATGAAAATAAAATATTTTTTAAACATTTAATATTTTTTAGAATTTCTAATAGTATATATACTAATTTCTTCCAAATTACTAAATTTTATGTAAAAAGTGTTTAATAAAATTAATATATATTTTTCCTAAACATATCAATTATCTTTAATTATTTTGTATCAATTAATTTGTATTTTCAGTAATGATATGTAATCATGATATCTCCTTTCTATATATTTTCTAGTGGCACATTAGTTTTTTTAACGTTATTTAATGTTCTAACTTTAAAATTGGTCTTATTCTGATTCATGTGAATGTTCTACTTTTTGTTCAAGTTTGAATTTTTCAAGATGCTGAAATTTTCAAATTGATATATTGATATTTCATCTTAGAAAATATAATCTAAGAAAATTTCCAATAATACATTAAATATAGGTTTTTTTTGAGTTGATGAAATTATTACACTTGAAGTAAAATTTTTATAATATTCAAAAAGCATTATGTTTGGTAGAATGTTTTACTCAATCTATAGATGACTTATTATAAATCATATTGAATTTACAAATATAATTATAACTTAAATTAAATATAAAAAATAATTTTACCTTGAATTAAATATAGAATCTTTTTCCCCAAATTGTTTAATAGCATTGTATGAAAATTGAACTAATTAAGTGTGTAATTTAATAATGTTTATATCATGTTATAATTTAGGAAACCATTTTGTTTTTAATAAACTTGATTTGTCTAAGTACTATTTGATTAAATGAACTCTTGTGCACCAATCAAAATAAATAAAATTTTATATTTCATTATAATTTTTTCATTTCTAAAAATATAGATGCAAATTTTTTAACTGTATAATATCTAAAAATTCTTTTTTTATCATCTCATTGGACGAATGTATTTGAACTGTTATATACTTACAAGATACTTGAATTTAGTTATATATTTAATTTTAATTTATATGTAAAATGATTTGTAATTATAAATAATTATAAAATTACTATAATTGTAGTTGTAATTATAACTTTGTTTAACTTTATAAATAATTATTAAATATTATTTATAATATATTTAAATTATAATAATTTTATAATTTAAAGATATCCATAATCTTGTTTAGATAAGATAAGATAAGATAAGATAAATTTATTAATGTCCAAAATCTTGTTTATAGTTTACTCAAATTATTTTTAATGGATCTTTCAAGAGAGGATTGTCATGGTTTCATGCAATAATTATTTATTTGACCATACCATAGCATTACCTTGAAGACTTCAAATTTTTTTTTTATGACTTTTAAACCACTTTAGCTAATTCTCAATGCTTGTTGATAGTATATGGAGTAGGGTTTTGTTGTATCCAAAATAGGACATGTGTTATTTTTTAATCTTTAAAGTTGTGTTGTCTTCTCTTAGTTTTGTATTAGAGCATTGAGACCAAAAAAAAACATTTGATATTTCATTTGTTGTGAAGGATGTGTGGTCACTAATTTTGCACAACTTGAAAAGTAAAACATTATTATCACAAAAACACTATTACAATTGAAGAAAACTCTCAAATTGAAGCACCTATAGGAGTATTGATTTTAATTTGTTGCATTTAAAAAACTCCATTTGTTAAAGTTTCATGTTTTTCCCTATAATCCTCATCTATTAGAAAATAAAATAAAATTGAATTGTATTTATTTTTAAATAATATTTAATTTATTTTTTAAACCATTTGCATGTTTATTAAATAAATTATATTTTTAGTTAATTAATTTTTATATTTAATATTTTTAACATTCTAATTTTATTTTTATAATGTTTAATAAAATTAGTTTTAATATTTCTTTTTATGTATAAATAATTAGTCAATAGCTTATTTAGTGTGAGCATTATCCACTGAAATTATAAGCTACAATCAATGTATATATTGCATCTACTTTGATACAAGTGTACTATATTTACATCTTACACTTATTGAACTTTGAGCTTAAATAGAGTTGGCTATACTTATGACAAAAGAGGTTTAAAATAATTTATTTTTACTTTACTAATGATCTAAAAAACTAGAGCAAATGACAAGCTATTTTTGGATTCAATAGTGTAAGTATTATTGCATCAACATTTGGACCACAATCAATGAATGTTTCTAATATTGATAATATTTTGTATAAATTTTTAAGATAATTTGATTTTCTTATAACCTTGATAAATTTAATTCTTGAAATATTTTTAATAAAATTATTTAAAAATAAATTTAGAAACTTTCCTTAAATAAAATTTAACATTAATTTTGAAGTGATAAACATTAGGCATTCCAAACAAATAAAAATACATTCCCAATAATGCCTAATGTTTATTGCCTAAAATTGAAACATGTTTAGAAATAATTATCTATCAAAATTGAAATAAATTTAGAAATGTTTTTGTTATTTAATTATGAAATTTTAAAAAAATTATTTTTAAATAATCTTATTAAAAATATTTAAAGAATTAAATTTATCAAGATTATAAGAAAATAGAAATTATCTTAAAAATTTATATTAAAATATTATCATAATTAGAAACATTCATATTTATTATTTAACCATAACAATGAGCATACAGAAAGAAATGTTTTTTCTTGACAAATTAGAAACTTTTTGAAATGTTTTTTTGAGCCAAATTAGAAACTTTTTGTTTTAAATTTACATGCATAAGTTGTGAGGGTTGCGCATTCATCTTTCATCTTGAGCTTTTTAGTAGCTCTTGTTGGAGTTTGTGAAGTAAATGCATGCATAGTACAATTACAAGAGTTGTGATGTCATGAAAAGCTCTATATCCATCCCTTGATAATTTGGGACAGCATTTTTGAAAGCTTAGATAAAAGATTTATATACATTTGTTTATGGTTGAAGGATGGAGATCAGAACACTCTTTTCTTCCATCTTTAAACTTCTAAGCATAGGGCCCCCAGCTGAATCTCAAACATCCATCTGCATTTTGGTATTGTGAACAATGATAAGGATATTTCAGAAGCCATGGTAGATTTTTTCTCTTCTCTTCTGTATAAAAACAATTCTTTATCTCTTGATGATCAAGATCTCCTTCTTCAATCTATTCGCCGTTTTCTAGATGAGAGACCTAATAAGTTGTTGATTACCATCCCTTCACTAGAAGAGATTAGAAGAGATGTGTTTTCTTTTGAAGGTGAGAAATCTCCGGGCCTAGATGGCTTTCCTCTATTTTTCTTTCAGAAGTTTTGGAGCATTGTTGGGTTGCAAATTGGTAATGTGGTTAAACAATTCTTTGGATCTAGATCTCTTGTGAGGGAATTGAATTCTACATTCATTGTTCTCATTCCTAAAAAAACTTGGTGTGAATACTATGGATGATTTTACGCCTATTTGTCTTTGCAATTTAATCTATAAGATCTTCTCCAAGGTGATAATGTTGAGATTGCTTACTATTATGCTTAATATTATATCTCCTCAACATAGTGGTTTTGTTCCAGGTTGATAGATTTTGGATTCTATTACCAAATTTCATGAAGTGATTCACTCTTCTCTTGCCTCTTATAATGCTTATTTTATTCTAAAATTGGATCTTTCTAAAGCCTATGATAGGGTGGATTGCGCTCTATTGTTTAAAGTTGTTAAAGCTTTTTGGTTTCTGTGATAAATTCATTCACCTGGTCAATCAACTCATCAGTACCACCACTACGATGATTATTTTTAATGGGTCCTCTTATAGATTTTTCAAACCTTTTAGAGGGCTTCGATAAGGGGATTCATTATCTCCTATCATTTTTTTATTATTATGGAAGCATGCCTTGGTCATTTCTTCTAAAGTTTGGTGGTGAAGGGTTTGGTTAAAGATATAAAGCCCTCTTTGACTATAAATTCTTGTTCCCATGAGCAATTTGTTGACGACATGGTGATTATTGGCTCTTCCATTTTTGAAGCCAAAAATGTGAAGAAAACCCTTTGTCTTTACTCTACTGCTATGAGTCAATCTATTAATTCGGAGAATAGTTCTTTGTTTTTTATTAACACACCCTTGGATATGCAACATATAATATCTAGGATCATTGGTTTCTCCATTAGGGAATTTCCTTCTACTCACCTCGGACTCCCCTTGGGTGTTAAACCAACTGATTCTTTTTGGTTAAATATTATGGAGAGATTCAATAGAAAAATGGTTGGTTGGAAAGGTGTTATTTTGAGTCAATCTGGAAACCTTCAACTCCTTCAAGTGTCTCTGCAAAGTCTTCCTATCTATGCTTTGAGTCTTTTCAAAATTCCTTCCAAATTTTTTCATATTATTAAAAAAATTGAAAGGAATTTCCACTGATTTGGAGTCGGGGATAGAAAAATTCTGGCTTTGGTTGCCTGGGATAAAGTGTGTAAACCCAAAAAATGTGGAACCTTGGGGATTCATCCGATTAGGGTGGTAAATAATGCCTTAGTCGCCCAAAAAAAATGGTGGATCTATGGTGAGAAGAAGGAATGTAGCCATATCATTCATAAGAAGTACTTATTCCCTTTCACCCATATTTTTGATTTTATGAATTCAAAAGTTAGGATTAATGGTTCTTCTATTTGGAATTGTATCCGGCAAGCTAAAGGTATGAATCTCATTGTGGTGAAGTGGATGTTGGGTAGTGGTTGCAGAATTAAGTTTTGAGAAGTTTATTGGCTTAAGAGCTCTCCACTTATTTCTAATTATAATATTCAACCTCTAAATGAGGAGGGTTTCCAGAGATTTGGTACTTAGATTTGTAATTATTAGAGGAATCAGTTGTGGATCGATCTGGTGCTTGTGGATGACTACCTCAAACCTTTGGTGTTGGATCTTAATGTGTGGAGACTTCAGCCATCGGTGGAGAATTCTTGGATCTAGCTTTCTCATATCTCTCGGTACAATACTATTGCCTTGGCCCTAGCTCTTCTTCTAGATCATTCAAATCCTGCTCCGTTCTAGGCTAAGGTTTGGGATAAGAGGTTGATTCTTTAAATTCACTATTTTTAGTGGATGCTTTGCAAAATAATATTTTTACTCTAGATAATCTTCAAAAGAGAGAATTGATTTTGGTTAATCATTGTTTCCTTTATATGAAGGAGGAGGAAATTGTCTTTCATTTAGCTATTTCCTTTCCTTTCTTGTGGGAAGTATAGAACATTATTCTGAGTATTTGGAACCAATACTAGGTTTTACCTAGCTATATATGGGATGTTTTTATTCAATGGAGAAATGAAGATGTGGGAATTGACAAAAACATTTGGAATATTATTGCTCCTTGTTAGCTTATGGTGACTAATCAAGAAAGTACTATCCAGGAAAGTACTGTACATTTTTCCTCCCGACTACTTTTTCGGTTATTTGGGCCGACTACTTATAACTCATTCTAACCCTAAAGCGGGAAAAATATTGTATAATATGGCTTAGGGTTAGGGATTTTCATTATGTGTATGATTTTAGTACTTGCGGTAGAATTGGGCTGTAAGGGATTACGGATTGTAATCAGGTTGTAATCACTAGATAATAATAATATTGGACTCGCTGTTGGTGGACGTAGCCCAGGGATTGGGTGAACCACGTTAAATCTGTGTGTCTTGTGTTCTATTCTATGTGGTTTATTATTTTCTGATATTAGTTATATTTGCACATAATTGTTATTTCTGCCTTGTTAATCCTAACACTCCTCATGTCATTTGAAAAATTTGGAGGGAGCGTAATGATGTGGTTTTTAGAAATAATTATTTGCCTCCATCTGTGGTTGCAGAGAAAATTGAAAGAGGTATCAAGGAGAATTGTGTTTCTATGATGGGTGAGAAGCTGGCTTTATTTACTAGAAACAACCTTTACAAAGTTACTAAAGCCTCTAATTCTTTTGTGACATAATTCTATTTGGCTCTCTCCCCCAAAAGGTTGGATTAAAGTTAGTTTTCATGGGGCCTCTAAGGGCAACCCAGGTCCTTCTAGGTATGGTGGAATTATTAGGGATGACTAGGAAAACTATCATATTATTGTGGGTTTCCCTATAGGCAATCAGTCTAACCATGTGGTAGAAGCGGGAGCCTCCATATAATTGTACATTCTTTTAGGAAAAAGTGTAAAGTCTTGGTGAATTGTACATTATTTTAGGGGGTAATTTGTTTTAATCTAGGTGATTTTTTTTTTCAAATCCATGATTTTTTATAGTTTGTATTGGCAATTTTTTCCCCCTGGATTGAAAATTTCATAAATTGCTGGCGAATAATTTTCTTTTCAAGTAAAAAATTATAATATTTGAGGCAAATAATTTTCTTTTCAAGTAAAAAATTATAATATTTGAGGTGAATAATTTTCTTTTCAAGTAAAAAATTTTAATATTTGAGGCTAATAATTTTCTTTTCAAGTAAAAAATTTTAATATTTGAGGCGAATACTTTTCTTTTGAAGGGTGAAAAAATAATTGTATTGGCTAATCGTTCATTAATTATGGAAAAATAAATAAATTATTGGCATAAGTAGCCTAATCATTCAAAAGATGGGAAATAAGTAGCCTAACCTAGTATACCTAACATACATAAATTATTGGCAACTGGCAAGTGATGGTTTAAAGACGTGGTTGTTTGACCTTATATTATGGAAGCATAATGTATTATTTTCCACTACCATAATCTTTGCCACTACCACTGTAATTATGTTAAATGTATTATTTGAGAACTCAGACCGTCTGATGATCCAAGATCAATGGCTGAGGTTTAATTTCGGCCAACATTTCTTGAAGGAAGAAGAATTGTCAAGGTAGTCACCGGAATGTTGACACGTATCAAGGTAAGTTGTCTACAGAGTATTAAAAGCACTTAACCAGAATGTTGACATGTATCAAGGTAAGTTGTCTGCAGAGTATTAAAATCACTTAATCGGGAAAGAATTAAATGCCATGTCAGTGACAGCGACATTCTTTGGCTACCACACACCACTTCCCAAATTGTACAGCCGATTTCTGACAATTTTTTATCGATAGAAAAGATTTACTGCCAGATGTGAAAGATTAAGGAAAAAATTTTCAATTCTCACACGCATGTATTTAGGGAAAAGATTTTCATGCAAGATTTAGAGGCATATCGAGGACAATGTATTTAATACCATTAAGATAGAAATAATTGATTGGTAAGTAAGGATCAAGGATTCAAGGGCTATTTATAGATGATCTAGCTTCATTATTCATCGACATTGATTGATTGTTTATTTAGGGTCTGCAGTGACGCATTCTGCAAGTAATTTGTTTTTAAATTTTCTAGTTTTACTGTTTTAAGTTTTACAGTCTGCAAGTAATCTAAGATGGACACTCCCATTTGTCTTAGATGCACTTCTGAGGAGGCCCAGAAGGCCTTTCTGGGTTCCTTTTTTGATGAATTTTTAGCATCAATTTGTAAGGATGGTGGGCCTTTCATTATAGAGGCTGTCAAAATGGTGTTGGACTGAGAGTTTCTTGATAATGAAGATAGGTACCATGTAGCCACGGACATTACGTCTCATTTTTTGGCTTCCCTTCTGGACCTTGGAGGACCGAAGGTTGACATGGTGATGTTGTTGAGGAGGGTATTCAAAGAGGAATACTTGGGGGACGACATTCAAGTTGTCATCTTTTCTGAAGTAGGGGTGGGGTGTCATGCCCCTGATAGTTCCAGACTTTACTTTTCTATGTTATGTTATGTTATGTTAGATTTCTTGAGTTCGAACTCTGACTGCGTTCTTTTGAAATTGGTTATTTAGATTAAATATGTTATCTCTATTATTCTGCCAGTCATTCAGGGAGTTATGTCTAATTCTGTTTCTTTATGAGTCCTATTCTGATGACAGAATTGGCTTAGACTGAATTTTGAACATTGGTTTGATTATGAAATAAGGACAAACTTTATGGTTAGTTAATTGTCTGATTATTGATTCATTGTTTCAGAATCCTTAATAATATGTTAGATATGTTTAGAAATGGTTATGTTATTATGATTAATTGTATCTTATGTTTATAGACAGTATTTAGAGTTCTATTGTTATTTAACGTTAATCAAATTCTGAATTCAAAGTAAATGAATTTGAATATATGTACTTTTATACATATAACTATGAGTGAATGTTTTAGTAATAATGTGGTATTCATTTACTAAAACTATATGAATTAACTAAGTTAGTATATCTTATGTTGTATGTTAGTAGGAGGTTAGTGTGATGAAGTGTTAGTTAATTGGCAATGTCATGCATTGTTATCTTAGATGATTAAGTTAGTTAATGACTAATGTTATTGGCAAAGACATGAATTAACCTATTCCTAAGTCTTTTATTATATTCTAGCTCGAAACATGACTTACGGTAGGTTTTTAATGCACTTGCTAATGCATTGAGGTGTTAGTTGGTTTAAGCTATTTTTCGGGTTGTGGAAATATACTATGTTGGACATTTGGTAGGTATTGAGTTGTGTTCACTGCAAGTGATAAGTTTGAATTGAATGAACTTATTGATGGCAATTCATTATTGAGTTTGAAGTCCGCCATTTGCTCTGGTTAAGGAATTGCAGTTTGTTTATGACTCCATTCTTTTTACCATGTTATGCTGCAGCATTTTGGGTGAACAGTTGGTTATGGACCCGTGTTACTGTTGTATTCTTCATGATAAGTGGCATGGAATGAAAGGGGTATTCATGGCAAAGATAAACCCTTCTGTTCATGGTCATTTAGGAAGTTGGGTGTTTGTTACTGTTATCTCTGCATTTTGGGCTCTCTTGCATGACATTTTGGCATTCTGGGAAGCTCACCTGGTAGGAGCTAGCTTCGGCATTTCGGTTTTGGATATCTTCCTCATACGAATACTAGGCAGGGGCATCTCTTACCTTAAACTCTATTTCCATTTTATGAATCTGCAAATGAAATAATGGAATGTAGGTTACTACTATCTGTTAGTCAATAAAATGTGAAGTTCTATGTTTGTACATTTTGTGAGTTCGGTCATGAATCAGTCTTTTCTTTCTTGGATAGATTAGAAGTTAATCTAGTTACTAAATGTTGTGAATAGTGGGGAAATGTGGAAACATATGACTGTTTAGCAAGTGTTTTGGGTTTAGTGTTGTATTAAACACATGTCTTTTATATGCTGTGTTCGAGCATAATGTAATAAGGGATATCTCTATTCTGAGTATGAAGTTGTCAATGTTTTAGTTAAGTCTGTGTTGATCTATGGATTATAGATATGTAGATGTTATATGGATATATCCTTGTGTGTTAGGGTATCGATGTTTACTTGCTTAGGACAGTGTTAAGGGAGTTAGTCAGGTTTGATAATTAACATATCAATATAGTATGGAACCAGCATGAGTTTTTGTGTTAAAACTTCCGTAATGGTCTTCTCGCACTGTAAATGTTGTTAGGGCACTATAGTATCATCTCGCATTCGGTTTGTATAGATTTGGTTAGAAGATGATATCGGGTTTATCTATCATTGTTATTAATTGAATTTTGGTATCGATGTTTTCTCTTAAGCTTAATTGTGGAAAAGGGAATTAATGGTATTTCATAGTGTTTTAGATACCTGTCGTATTTAGTGTTTACACTTGCAACATAAGTGTGGATTAAAGTTTTTCTTTTGGGCGAACTCCTTTGGTTATCTGGTGTCATTCTTTTTTGTCAAAAGGTTGTTTGTCACTTTATGTATCAGTTAATAAAGGAATGTGGATGTCTTGGTTATGTCAAACTTGATTACGAGTTTTATGATCATCAGTAAATAACACCAGTGTGTATTACAGTTGTTACGACATTAGGAAATGTTAAGGGATTTATAGGAAAGACAATTCCTATCTTGTACAGACAGTAAGGAAAAGAAAAGAAACACTTTGGTAATTTGATTAAGAGGTAGAAGTCGGTTATTTTCTGTCATTATTTTATATATTTGGCAGATTAGTAGTATAATAAGGTAGTTGTTTTTTGTGACAGCACTGTGAAAATTAGTGTGGTTTTCTATTGCATATTCATGGACTTAAACTATTAATTACAGTTTATGCAATTAGATATTTAATAGATGATATAATAGTCATTCTGAAATATTAATTACAAGCTTATATAATTATGTATTCATATATACATAATATCTGCTGGGATATGTATAGGTATACACAGACGTGGTGTATACATGTACATACGCCAACATGTATATAATAGATGCTATGACTGTCAATCTGAACTATTAATTACAAGCTTATATAATTATGTATTCATATATACATAATACCTGCTGGGATATGTATATGTATACACAAGCTGTGGTGTATACATGTACATATGCCAACATGTATATAAATGGGATAAACTTGTAATTAATAGAGCAGGGTGTATGGCCATTTAGTTTAATAATTCGATTATGGTAAACTAGTATGTTTGTTAAAAGAGATGGGTGTTGTGTTGATTTAGTTAATGAATGATTATGTTAGCTCTTTTCTATTCAATGGAAACATGGATTTGATATGGATATTTTATTTTGTACAGTTACAGTTTTAATGTTAAGTTAATATGGAGATTGTTTTGATTGGATTTGTGATGGAGAAAGAGTTGTGATCTTTTCATCTTTCGAGAAACATCATGTTGATGAATGTATATTAAGGAATATGGTAACATGGTTTTATAATGGATTTCTGATTGTTGTTTCAATTTTGTAAATTGATGCATTAGAAACGGATGGTTAGTGAAATTGTGTAATATAGTTCATTTCACTGTTTTCATTAATTGCTAGATCAAGTGTTTTTTTGAGATAATGCAAGAATGATCCGTAGATTGGGGGCTGACATTAGTCTAGTACCTTGTGATGATAGAATTTCTATCAGTTGTGACTGATACTAGTCTATAACCTTATGGGAAAGAATTTCTATCAGTTGTTTAATTAAGTGATAATTATAAATTCAAGGGTTATGGGTTTTCAATTAACAAAGATAAAACATTATGGTTTCATCAGCCATAATGGATTACTACGAGGTTCCTTACGGATACATAGCATAGGTCCTTATGTGGACACCCATGAACTATTGGATCATTTCTTGTCATTTTCTTTGCGAGTTTATTTCTGTTAGAAAGAAATTCAGTGCTTGATGATTTTGGTGTAAAATGAAATTATGTTGTTTAGTTTTCAATTACATCTGTATTTAATCTGCATAAATGTTATATTGTACTGACTTATATGGTTGCAGATATTTGGAGATGATTCATTTTCTTTATCATTGTGACTGAGCCCTGTTTGCTATTTGCATTTGTGTTCATTTTGGTTTTCAGGTTTTAGATGGATAAATCAATGAATATGGGACAGTGGATAGCAGTTGTTAAGTTTTATGGGAAACAGATCATTTCATGGTTATTAGTTATCAGATCTATTCGTAGAATGTAATGGATTTGGAAATAAGAAATTTTATTTAGAGACTTATTCTTTGAATAAAGAGTATTATTATTACTCTGATGTAAATTGATTGTAAACTATAAAGCTCTAAGAATTGGTTGTTATGATTGTATGTAGCAGTTTGCAATTTTTTTTAAAAAAATTTATTACTATGGTTTTATGTGAATTTATTTATGGTTGTTTCTTCTTTGGTATCATCTTTTATCTTTAGGTATAGATGGGGTTTTATAGTTGGTATCAGAGCCCAAGTTTAAACACTCAGGGCTTGAGGGTTTTAAAATGGGTTTTATCTTTATACTTCCGTTAGTGATTTTATTGAACTTTTCTATAGGATTTCAAGCATGCCTCCTGTTACACGAGGAGCACAAAGGCGTGGTGACCTAGTTGATGCTGATTTAGGCAGAGGTAGGGGTGGATGACGCGGTCGTGGTCATGGCCGAGGTAGAGGATGAGGTCGCCAAGGAATACATGGTGACGAGCAAGTTGATCCTTTAATAGGAATGGATCAGGAAGATCGGGAGGTACCTCAGGTTGAAGTTCTCCAATGGATTCTTGATAGGTTGGATAACATTGAAGCTAGGAACAATGTTCCAGATGGTGTAGCAAATGCTCATATTATACGAGTTCCAGTAGCAAAAGATCCTGTTATCAGGACTTAGTTAAAAGACCTTTCAAAGCTCAAAGGACCATATTTCAATGGAACAGAGGGTGGTGCTAAAGCTGAAGCATGGCTCTTGAACATCGAAAGGTGTTTTATTCTCCATGATTATCATGGTAATGTGAAAGTTCGTTGGACCGTAATACAGCTGAGATCCTTTGCTTCCATTTGGTGGAATATGGAACTAGAACAACTTGGAATTCTCATCTCTAAGGTTACATGGGAGCTTTTCATAGAAAGATTCTGTGAGAGATTCATGTCAGATTATTGGCAGCAAACTAGATCCGAAGAATTCTTCAGCATTTCTCAAGGCAACTCAATAGTGGAAATGTACGAGAGGAGGTTTTTCCAACTGAAGAAATATTCTGGTTGGTTAGAGAATGATAAGCCTTTGGTACAACACTTCATTAGGGGTTTGAACCCTAAAATTGGAGAGGAAGTGAGAACTTTCAAACCTAAGACAGTGAAAGAAGCTGCTGATCAAGCCAAGCTCACTAAATTGAACTCAGGATTTTTAGCCAAGGGATCTGTGAATCCACTAGCTCAAAGCAGTGCGAAGAATTAGAAACCTTATCAAGATAATATCAAGGCATTTTCCAATGGATCGAGTGGTAAATTTCAGAAGAGGAAGTTTGAAAAATTTTCCAAATCAAACAAGAGTTTCAAGGTTCCTGAGCAACCTAAGTCCTTTAAACCAACTCAGAGTGTACAACAGAGTTATGCATCACCTCCAGTGAACTCATCACAGGATAAAAGTACCAAGAGAGGAGTAGAGTGTTGGCAATGTGGGCAATTGGGGCATTTGCAATGGAATTGTCCCCTTCGAGGCAATAGTCGGGTCAAGTCTAAAGCCACAGGTTCTGAGGCTACTGTTGGTGATTCTAGAAGGAATCATCGCATCTTTGCTACTGTGGATCAGAAACAAGCAAATCATCAGAACACTGTGATTGAAGCTAGAGGTAATTACCAAGGTAAGAAGATCTCTATTTTATTTGACTCTAGTGCCACTGGCTCTTTTATTTCTTCCAATTTGGTTAAGCAATGTGGAATTCTTGTGAGTAAAGCTGAATTGGCATGGCAAGTCGAGTTAGCATCAGGGACAAAGATCAAATCAGGGTTTATAGCTGAAAATTGTAAGGTTCAATTTAAGGCTTTTACTACTACAGTTAACCTTAGGGTTATTCCTTTAGGTTCTTATGACATTATTCTGGGTATGGATTGGTTAGAGCAACACCAAGCTATCATCAATTGTAGAGAGAAGACTATTAGGTGCATCAATGATAATGGTACCATCAAGCTTATTACAAGTGTTAAGAGGCCTATGTCAGTCAGAACTATTTCTGCTAAGCAACTTTAGAGATGTTTTCAAAAGGGATGCAAATTGTTTGCTATTTCTATCAATGATTTTGATGAACCAGTTGCTTGGAAGACTAGCTTAGATCATCCTATTTTCAAGGAATTCTCAGATGTATTTATTATAGAGAGTCTGGGAATCCCACCTAAAAGAGAAATTGATTTTAGGATTGATCTCTTGCCGAGAACCGAACCGATTTCCAAAACTCCTTATCGTATGACTGCTCAAGAATTAGTGGAACTCAAGGTTCAACTTGAAGAACTCCTTGAGAAGGGACTTATCAGACCTAGTGTTTCACCTTGGGGAGCACCTGTTATCTTCGTCAAGAAGAAGGATGGATCTTTGAGGCTTTGTATCGACTATAGACAACTGAACAAAGCTACCATCAAAAATAGATATCCTTTGTCTCGCATCGATGATTTGTTTGATCAAGTGAAGGGTGCCAAGGTGTTTTCCAAGATTGATCTCAAATCTGGACACCATCAATTAAGGATTCAAGAAGCTGACATTCATAAAATAGCTTTTCGCACAAGGTATGGGCATTATGAATTCATGGTAGTGCCATTTGGGTTGACTAATGCACCATCAATATTCATGAGTTTGATGAAGGGAGTATTCAGGACTTTCTTAGACAAGTTTGTGGTAGTGTTCCTTGATGACATTTTGGTATACTCTAACTCCTTGGAGGAGCATGAGCAGCATTTGAGGCAAGTCTTTGAATGTCTTCACAGGAACAAGCTATATGCCAATCCTGAAAAATGTGAATTTTTCAAAACTGAAATAAGTTATTTGGGTCACATTATTATAGGAGATGGAATAGCTGTTGAGTCTTCTAAGATCAGGGCAATTGTAGAATGGCCAACTCCAACCAATGTATCTGAAGTATGAAGTTTTATGGGACTGGCTAGTTACTACAGAAGATTTGTGGCTAATTTTTCAAAGATAGCCCATTCCATTACTTCTCTCCAGAGAAAGGGTAAGAAATTCATCTAGTCAAATAAATGTGAAGAAGCATTCCAACATCTAAAGGAATGTTTGACTAGTGCACCAATTTTAGCGGTACCTGATCCTTCTAAGGAATTTGTTGTGTGCACCGATGCTTCATTGGATGGTTTAGGGGCTGTCTTGATGCAGGATGATAGGGTCATTGCTTATGAATCCAGGAAACTAAAGGATCATGAAATTAATTATCCTACTCATGATTTGGAACTCGCAGCAGTGATTCATGCTTTGACCAAATGGCGACATTTTCTTCTTGGTCAACATTTTGAGCTTCATACTGATCACAGAAGTCTACAATATTTGTTCACGCAACCCAATCTTAATGCATGTCAGCGCAGATGGATGGAGTTTTTATGTGAGTATGACTTTGAAATGAAGTATATTCAGGGTAAAGAGAACAAATTAGCAGATGCTCTTAGCAGAAGGCGTCATGAACTCTCTTCTTTGACCCTCACAATTGATTTGAAAGAGAGAATACTTCTGAATTTGGCTACTGATCCTTGGTATTTAGATGTCAAAGCAGTGATTGATAGTGGCAGTGGATTAGAAGGTAGATTTGAGGGTTACTCTATCAACACTGAAGGATTAATGACTTACCGAGGTAGCATATATGTGCCAAAAGTCGGGGATCTTCAGAACCTAGTTATGACTGAAGCACATAAGGCACCATATTCAGCACATCCTGGTGTGAAGAAGATGCATGCTGATCTTAGGCAGCATCACTACTGGCCGGGTATGAAGAGGGATATTACTGATTTTGTGGCTAGATGCTTGGAGTGTCAGAGAGTTAAAGCTGAGCATCAACATCCAGCTGGTTTACTTCAATCTCACAGCGTGCCTGAATGGAAATGGGATACCATATCCATAGATTTCATAGTGGGGTTACCATTTTCAGCTAGGCGACATGATGCCATTATGGTTGTTGTTGACCAGTTAACCAAGGTTGCCCATTTTATTCCTATAAGATCCACTTATAATGCTGCATCTGTGGCATAGATTTATATGGAACAGGTTGTTAAGCTGCATGGGATTCCTAAGAAGATCATATCTGATAGGGATTCAGTTTTTACTTCATCTCTGTGGAGGTCTCTGCAATGTGAATTAGGTACTCAGCTAAACTTTAGTTCAGCATATCATCCTAAAACTGATGGACAAACTGAGCGTGTCAATCAGATTTTGGAAGACA
Source organism: Chamaecyparis obtusa (assembly GCA_027943335.1). Lineage (NCBI taxonomy): Eukaryota > Viridiplantae > Streptophyta > Pinopsida > Cupressales > Cupressaceae > Chamaecyparis > Chamaecyparis obtusa. Next base: position 21,471 of record BSBK01008860.1, read on the forward strand.
TGCTTAGAATGTATGTGATGGACAGGCAAAATAGATGGGAAGAGTACTTGCATTTGGTTGAATTTTCTTACAACAATGGTTACCATAGTTCTATAGGTATGGCTCCTTTCCAGGCTTTGTATGGAAGACCTTGTAGAACACCTTTAAGCTGGGACAATCTTGAAGACAAAATTCTATTGGGTCCTAAGATGCTTGAGGATTTAGAACAGCAGGTTAAGCGCATCAGAGAACACCTATTTACAGCTCAGGATAGGTAAAAAAAGTATGCAGACCTGCATAGGATTGAACGTCAATTTGAAGTTGGGAATAAGGTATTTCTTCGGGTTAGACCCCGGAAAAGTCCTATTAAGTATGGTAAAGGGTCAAAATTGTCTCCAAGGTTTGTGGGACCATTTGAGATCCTAGAACGAGTGGGTCCAGTTGCCTACAGACTTGCTTTGCCACAAAGTCTTTCACGAATTCATGATGTATTTCACATTTCTATCTTAAGGAAATATATACCTGATATTGCACACATGCTGAATTGGAAAAATTTACAGGTGGTAGATGGTCAACTGATGCTGGAACTAGTGTAGATCATGCAGCAAAGAGAGCTAAATCTCAGAGGACGCAAGGTGGAGCAGGTAAAGGTGTTATGGGATCTTGATAATGTAGCTTCTGCAACTTGGGAAGATGCAGGAGCTATGAGAGCTGCACATCCTCATTTGTTTACAGGCTTTCAGGAGTAAGCCTAGACTGGTGGGGAAGGGTGTCATGCCCCTGATAGTTCCAAACTTTACTTTTCTATGTTATGTTATGTTATGTTAGATTTCTTGAGTTCGAACTCTAATTGCGTTCTTTTGAACTTGGTTATTTAGATTAAATATCTTATCTCTATTATTCTACCAGTCATTCAGGGAGTTATGTCTAATTCTATCACTTTATGAGTCCTATTCTAATGACAGAATTGGCTTAGACTGAATTTTGAACATTGGTTTGATTATGAAATAAGGACAAACTTTATGGTTAGTTAATTGTCTGATTATTGATTCATTGTTTCAGAATCCTTAATAATATGTTAGATATGTTTAGAAATGGTTATGTTATTATGATTAATTGTATCTTATGTTTATAGACAGTATTTAGAGTTTTTTTGTTATTTAACGTTAATAAAATTCTGAATTCAAAGTAAATGAATTTGATTATATGTATTTTTATACATATAACTATGAGTGAATGTTTTAGTAATAATGTGGTATTCATTTACTAAAACTATATGAATTAACTAAGTTAGTATATCTTCTATTGTATGTTAGTAGGACGTTAGTGTGATGAAGTGTTAGTTAATTGGCAATGTCATGCACTGTTATCTTAGATGATTAAGTTAGTTAATGACTAATGTTATTGGCAAAGACATGAATTAACCTATTCCTAAGTCTTTTACTATATTCTGGCTTGAAACATGACTTACGGCAGGGTTTTAATGCACTTGCTTTTGCATTGAGGTGTTAGTGGGTTTAAGCTACTTTTCAGGTTGTGGAAATGTACTATGTTGGACATTTGGTAGGTATTGAGTTGTGTTCACTACAAGCGATAAGTTTGCATTGAATGAACTTATCGATGGCAATTCATTGTTGAGTTTGAAGTCCACCATTTGCTCTGGTTAAGGAATTGCAGTTTGTTTATGACTCCATTCTTTTTACCATGTTATGCTGCGGCATTTTGGGTGAACAATTGGTTATGGACCCATGTTACTATTGTATTCTTCATGATAAGTGGCATCGAATGAAAGGGGTATTCACGGAAAAGCTAAACCCTTCTGTTCATGGTCATTTAGGAAGTTGGGTGTTTGTTACTGTTATCTCTGCATTTTGGGCTCTCTTGCATGACATTTTGGCATTCTGGGAAGCTCACCTGGTAGGAGCTAGCTTCGGCATTTCGGTTTTGGATATCTTCCTCATACGAATACCAGGCAGGGGCATCTCTTACCTTAAACTCTATTTACATTTTATGAATCTGCAAATGAAATAATGGAATGTAGGTTACTACTATCTGTTAGTCGATAAAATGTGAAGTTCTGTGTTTGTACATTTGGTGAGTTCAATCATGAATCAATCTTTTCTTTCTTGGATAGATTAGAAGTTAATCTAGTTACTAAATGTTGTGAATAGTGGGGAAATGTGGAAACATATGACTGTTTAGCAAGTGTTTTGGGTTTAGTGTGGTATTCAACACATGTCTTTTATATGCTATGTTCGAGTATAATGTAATAAGGGATATCTCTATTCTGAGTATGAAGTTGTCAATGTTTTAGTTAAGTCTGTGTTGATCTATGGATTATAGATATGTAGATGTTATATGGATATATCCTTGTCTGTTAGGGTATCGATGTTTACTTGCTTAGGATAGTGTTAAGGGAGTTAGTCAAGTTTGATAATTAACATATCAATATAGTATGGAACCAGCATGAGTTTTTGTGTTAAAACTTTTGTAATGTTCTTCTCGCACTGTAAATGTTGTTAGGGCACTGTAGTATCATCTCACATTCCATTTGTATAGACTTGGTTAGAAGATGATATCGGGTTTATCTATCATTGTTATTAACTGAATTTTGGTATCGATGTTTTCTCTTAAGCTTAATTGTGGAAAAGGGAATTAATGGTATTTCATAGTGTTTTAGATACCTGTCATATTTAGTGTTTACACTTGCAACATAAGTGTGGATTAAAGTTTTTCTTTTGGGCGAACTCCTTTGGTTATCTGGTTTCATTCTTGTTTGTCAAAAGGTTGTTTGTCACTGTATGTATCAGTTAATAAAGGAATGTGGATGTCTTGGTTATGTCAAACTTGATTACGAGTTTTATGATCATCAGTAAATAACACCAGTGTGTATTACAGTTGTTACCACATTAGGAAATGTTAAGGGATTTATAGGAAAGACAATTCCTATCTTGTACAGACAGTAAGGAAAAGAAAAGAAACACTTTGGTAATTTGATTAAGAGGTAGAAGTTGGTTATTTTCTATCATTATTTTATATATTCGGCAGATTAGTAGTATAATAAGCTAGTTGTTTTCTATGACAGCACTATGAAAATTAGTGTGGTTTTCTATTGCATATTCATAGACTTAAACTATTAATTACAGTTTATGCAATTAGATATTTAATAGATGATATAATTGTCATTCTGAACTATTAATTACAAGCTTATATACTTATGTATTCATATATACATAATACCTGTTGGGATATGTATATGTATAGACAGCCGTGGTGTATAGATGTAAATATGCCAACATGTATATAATAGATGCTATGACTGTCAATCTGAACTATTAATTACAAGCTTATATAATTATGTATTCATATATACATAATACCTACTCGGATATGTATATGTATACACAAGCCGTGGTGTATACATGTACATACGCCAACATGTATATAAATGGGATAAACTTGTAATTAATAGAGCAGGGTGTATGGCCATTTAATTTAATAATTTGATTATGGTAAACTAGTATGTTTGTTAAAAGTGATGGGTGTTGTGTTGATTCAGTTAATGAATGATTATGTTAGCTCTTTTCTATTCAATGGAAACATGGATTTGATATGGATATTTTATTTTGTACAGTTACAGTTTTAATGTTAAGTTAATATGGAGATTGTTTTGATTGGATTTGTGATGGAGAAAGAGTTGTGATCTTTTCATCTTTCGAGAAACATCATGTTGATGAATGTATGTTAAGGAATATGGTAACATGGTTTTATAATGGATTTTTGATTGCTGTTTCAATTTTGTAAATTGATGCATTAGAAATAGATGGTTAGTGAAATTGTGTAATATAGTTCATTTCACTATTTTCATTAATTGCTAGATCAAGTGTTTTTTTGAGATAATGCAAGAATGATCCATAGATTGGGGGCTGACATTAGTCTAGTACCTTGTGATGATAGAATTTCTATCAGTTGTGACTGACACTAGTCTATATCCTTATGGGAAAGAATTTTTGTCAGTTGTTTAATTAAGTGATAATTATAAATTCAAGGGTTATGTGTTTTCAATTAACAAAGATAAAACATTATGGTTTCATCAGACATAATGGATCACTATGAGGTTCCTTATGGATACATAGCGTAGGTCCTTATGTGGTCACCCATGAACTATTGGATCATTGCTTGTCATTTTCTTTGCGAGTTTATTTCTATTAGAAAGAAATTCAGTGCTTGATGATTTTGGTGTAAAATGAAATTATGTTATTTAGTTTTCAATTACATCTGTATTTAATCTGCATAAATGTTATATTGTACTGACTTATATGGTTGCAGATATTTGGAGATGATTCATTTTCTTTATCATTGTGACTGAGCCCTGTTTGCTATTTGTGTTTGTGTTCATTTTGGTTTTCAGGTTTTAGATGGATAAATCAATGAATATGGGACAGTGGATAGCAGTTGTTAAGTTTTATGGGAAACAGATCATTTCATGGTTATTAGTTATCAAATCTATTCGTAGAATGTAATGGATTTGGAAATAAGAAATTTTGTTTAGAGACTTATTCTTTGAATAAAGAGTATTATTATTACTCTGATGTAAATTGATTATAAACTATAAAGCTCTAAGAAGCGGTTGTTATGATTATATGTAGTAGTTTTCAATTTTTTTAAAAAAAATTTATTACTATGGTTTTATGTGAATTTATTTATGGTTGTTTCTTCTTTGGTATCATCTTTTATCTTTAGGTATAGATGGGGTGTTACATGGGGATCCCTAGGGCAAGTCAAATACACAAGCTTCTCCTCCCAGGCCAGAATGTGGCCATGCAACCTTTTCTTTTGTGCCTGACTGCTGGGCAATTGAAGCGCCATAGGAAATGGGTGCTGATTGCCAGGGGTTTTCTCCATAAGTGGTTTGAGCTTGACACAGAGGAGGCTTGGGCGGGGCAATTTGTGTGGCTCGACGAATTCATGCAGCTAATCCTCTCTGCAAAATTCTACACAGAAGGGCGCAATTGATTTTTCTTTATAAATTTTTTTTTTTTATAAATATTAAAAGGTTACCTTGTACTGGTACTGGTACTATATTCGTTTACGGTTTTTTTTTTGTTTATAGACATAGTATCAAGTCGAGAATGTAAATATAATATGTTTATAGACATAGTATCGAGTCGAGTATGTTTCTTTTTGTTTATAGACATAGTATGAAGTCGAGAATGTAAATATAATTTTATGAAAAATACAATGGAAATTTTGCAAGCTTTACCTCATTTCAATTTGTGCTTTGTGTAACCGTGATTGCAATATTTCTTCTCTATAACCGTGATTGCAAAAATGGTTTTTAATATTTTATACTTCTCTGTAACCATGATTGCAATATTTTAATTACTTGCTTCAATGCTTTATCAGTTATCTGTAGACTAGCTTATCTATATTTATTTTAATATATATAAAATAACTGACAAATATCCTCCTTCAGATATCTATTACAATTAAACTTCACTAATTGAAACTGTAGTTTAATAATTTTTTTAAAATGGTGTCTCCCACATTTAATTTATTACATAGTCTGAAGTACAATTATATCTCTACGAATGAGATTGATGTTTAAATACTTAAATAATTAATCTACATTAAAAAATATTCACAAATTATAATATAGAATTTGAACATTACTTTTCACATGTAATTTTTTAAACTCTTATTATGGTAAACTAACATAGTATAATTTAAACATATATAAATGAAAAAAACTTATATCTTATATTTATAATTTGTAACATCATAAAATATGAAATATATTTCAACTTACATAATGATTATAATTCTTTCATTTTATTAAAAGATTAAAGTTGTCAAATTGAGTCTCTAAGTTTTTAACAATGTAAAAAATAAATCTAAAAAATATGTATAATAATAAGTATATTTTAATAAATAATCCCATAGAAAATATAAGTTTACTATAAAAAATAATATAAAGGTTATGTGCATAGTTATAAGATAATATAAGATAAATATAATAATAATATAGTTAAAAGATGATATAAAAATAAAAATAACTAAAATATAATACTATCATAATGATAATATTATAATAACAATATCTATATATATGTATTTCTAAATATATTATAAAAAATTAATATTAATTAGATGATACAAAAATAAAATCAATTAAAATATAGTACTATTAAAATGATAATATAATAACAATTCTAAAATATATGTGTTTTAAATAAAAGAATGTTTCCAAATAAAATTAAATAGTAATATTATCTTAAATTAAAAAAAAATTGATTACTACAAAAAATAGTACACCAATACCATTCACTGTTGTCGTTGGATTATTATACATCGACGACCGAAGTTGAGTTTCGGGCCGAAAGGGAAAAGAAACCCCATCTTTTCAAACGCGTCTCAAAATCATGATACATGTCACTTAACACCTCGCATGGTCATCGGTCTACCAACAAATGACATTGAACAATGTCATTTCAATTTGGTGACGACGTGAGACTGACACGTTTGACTCATGATGTGAGTCATCCTGACTAGATTAGTTAATGGGACCCACGGTCTAGGCGGTCACCACACCATTCACCATTGTCATTGGATGTTTATAGATCAACGACCAAAGTTGAGTTTTTGGCTGAAAGGAAAAAGAAACCCTATCTTTTCAAATGCGTCCCAGAATCATTACACGTGTCACTAAACTCCTTGATCGACCGACAAATAACAATGTCATTTCAATTTGGTGATGACGTGACACTGACACATCTGACTCGTGATGTGAGTCATCCTAACTAGCCTAGTTTAATGGGACCCACGACCCACGGGGCCACCAGTACCACACCATTCACCATTGCCATTGAATGTTTATAGATCAACGACTAAAGTTGAGTTTCGGGCTGAAAGGAAAATGACACCCTATCTTTTGAAACGCGTCCTGGAATCATGACACATGTCATTGCTCAGTTAACACATTGACATAATCACATTCCACTTACAGTTAACAATGACATTATGAATGAGAATGACATTAATACATTATGAATCATGATGGGTTAGTTAACAGTGACATTAGCAAACCCATTCCGGATTCATGATGCATGTCTAGTAATTAGTGGTCCATGATTCCACTCGCATTTAAACTGAAAGTGACACATGACAGGGTGTGATGACTATAGAGTATAGATTGTACAATTTTGGTGCTTTAAGTTTCTTTAATTTTGCAGTTATACGTGGTCTGCAGATTTAGAAATTAGAAAGGGGTTACAATTTACAAACTTACAACGCAACAAAGTTACGGATTCTTAATTTCTAGGTTGAGGATTGAGGTCCGAGGCAAGAAACAAACTACAAATTCTCTCAGCTCTCTGCAAAAATCAAAACTAAGGGCAACGTGAACGTCAACGGGTAAGTGTAACTACTAAAATCCTTAAAATCTACGTCCTACATTTTAAATTTTTCAAGTCTCTTGATTTACAACTTTATTGTTTATATTATATAAAAAAAATTTAGTCTGTTAGGTTTTAATTTTGAATCACCCCTGTAGGCTTGTAGCTACAAATATCAAAAATAACACGATGGGCAAAATAATAGAATTCCACAATATGCTTAAAACACTAGGTTTCAGTGATTTATTCCATGATATACATGATCCTGTTATTCATGGAAATAAGGGTATAATGGAGATTAGATTTGCACTTGAAAACAAGTGGAACCATCCAAATAAGGCTTCAAAATTTTATTCATTTAACCCTAGGGTAAATGCAACTACAAATAAAATTGCACTGTGGGAAGCTGGGTCGGCACACATGGCGTTACCTCAAGTATTCCCTTGCCCAGAAATTGTTATGCTCTGCGCCGAAAATTATGATGAAAATAGAAAAGCAATTGTGAATAAAAATACTCAGGAGGAAATTTTGTCCATAACTGAGAGTGAATTTTCTAGTCTGTTGAACCTAGGGTTTCAACAACAACACTCAAATGTAAACATTGACTTGGGAAAGCTGGCAGAGGATTATGAAAAATTAGATGCAAAATAGAGAGATTCTTATATCAGAGGAATAACAAGCAGTTGTAGTCTGAGTCCAGATCATAGGCCTCCTTATGATTATGAATTTTTTGTGCCATGGGCACAGGATAGGTATTTCCTTGCTAGCATTTTGTTTGGGATTGGATAGTAACAAACAAGTGGGTACCAGCATTCTTGAAATGCTTTATCATATTCATTTTGAAAGAGAACTAGTAAAATATTGTTTTATTAAGCACATTGTTCGTTGCATGCAAGATCAATTACTAATGATTCAAAGAGGTTCAGAGAAGACATTTAGATTCACAACCTACTTGTGCTATCTTCTCCTAGCAAAGCATCGTGCATTATTTTAGGCAAACAAGCTTTGCAGTCAGACTCAAGGCCAAAATCCAATATACGAGTGGACACCTCAGATAAGGATGATTGATAATAGAAGGAACTACAAACAATTTTGTAGACTTCTTTTTCGCACCAATGTACCATAAAATTACAGGCACTCCAATGCCTAGATTGCCTATTACTTGTAGAAATTGCATTCAACTCGGAAGTCAACTACAATTGGCTGACTGGTACTTAATGGAAGAGTACACTGTGTTAAGGTTTTACGGTTCATGGGTAGAACCCTAAAAACTTCCAATACATGTAACAAAGAGGGTATTTGCATTGGAATATGTACGAAAAATGGAGAGCACAGATGTACTCTTTAATGGTCAGCAAAAGAAAAATGATATTTCCCTCCTTGCCATTCTACTTTGGAGGGTTCGCATTTGAGAGAAGAGGATTCAAAGTGGCAGAAGCCTTTTTTTTCCAATTTTTTGATTTGATGTTGACAGTCACTAGCAGTATGATCCATTGAACATAATTGGAGCAAGGCTTAAAGACAATGGGAACTCTGCAAGCAAATATCAACATGAAAGTATGCCTTTGATTGAAAATTTTAAAAACATGGACTCCTGGGAGGAGGTCAAAAAATAGATGGAGAAATATGCTGCTGAAAATAATATGTCATTATAGGAATTGTCCATCACAAATAATGGCATTGCACAAATAGAAAGGAAAAGTACAGGCCATGACATCGTCCAATTTCTACAACAAAATTGATAAACCATCTACAAAACATATTCTGAAAGAGCTAATGAATGAATGTATAGATGCTAGATGGAGTCGAACCAAAATTTTTGAATTTTGGGAAATGAGGAAGAATCTCGATGAGCCAAAGACCTCTGTAGATCTTAATGAGGTGGAAGAGGATACAATGTTTAACGAATTGTGGAATAAGGAGCATCTAGCTGAAGCATATCACAATGATACTAATGATGATTATGATGACCAGGATTCTTTGAATCCCTCATCCAGTACAGCAATTAAGAGAGGAGTTGATGCATCCACCAAACTTCTATATAGCAAAGGGGCAGAAATTGTAGAAAAAATGGGTTACCAAGGTTTTGGTGGTCTGGGTCCCAGTGGAGAAGGGGTTTGGTATGCACCTGAACCACCAGCTATAGCACCAAAACATGGTCAGAAACTAGGCCTTGGGCATGGAGATCAATCATCAACCTAGTCAATTCCATTCACATTGGTTTCAACTCAGTTAATTCCATCTATTTTTGCTTCAAATAGAGTTCCACTTCTAGCTATTCCAAGCACTCAAATTCAATCTGAATCAATTGTCACTCCCACAGCTGGCAATATCATTTGTACAACTAAAACTAGTGGTCCGAAAAGGATATTATATCAATATGTAGATGCAAGAAAGGTTGGTCCTGAAGGTTAAGAAAGTGTAAAGAAGCAAAAGGTTATGACAAGTATTAGTAGTAGTACTAGTACAACAGTGCCAATGGTGACTATGAGTCCAACAATTGCCCATCCTTCAGGACAAAACCCTCAGAATAGTCCACAAACCCCACTTGTAATGGGTCTAGGTGTTGGTAATCCTAATGGTATTGGTGGAAGCTCATACATCAGTGCAAGTGCTATTTCACCATTCAAACATTCAATTGTCTCACAAAATCTTGATTTTCATTATAATGAATTTGTAACTAACTATGAAAAATAGAAAAAAAGAATAGAAAAAATAGTAAGACAATGAAGATGGAAGCAATTGCTGCAGCTCATGATGCAGAACTTGCATCCAACAAGTTATTAACCACATATGACCCGAATAAAGATATGGTGGAATTTATCGTTGTTATGCCCCCAGCTAGAGATAACAATCCACCAGAGAGTCAGTTAGATCCATCTGAATTTCAAGTTAGCACCCTCCAAATGGATTTTTCCAAAATTAAAAATGTGGACAAGATAAATGTGTCCAAAATGACCAACCAAGTGGTCTACAGTTTAGTGATGAATTTGGAGAGAGAGAAAGGGAAGCTTCAGGGCACAATAGATAAGCTAAAGGTAGACCTGGCAAATGTAAAGGCAAGTGAGAAAGCAGCAATAAACAGGTGCAAAGAATTAGAGAAAAGGATAAAAAATTCATCCTCTGGCTCTAAAGAAGCAATTAAACAGCAAGAACATATGGATGCAGAACTGAAAACTTTGAGGGAAAAATTGGAAAAAAGGGATAAAAAACTTCAGGATGAAAAAGCCTCTTTATTAAATTTATACAAAAACTTGGAGAATGCTACACAGGTAAACAATGAGTTAAAGAAAGAATTGGAAAAAAGGGATAAAAAACTTCAGGATGAAAAAGCCTCTTCAGTAAATTTATACAAAAACTTGGAGAATGCTGCACAGGTAAACAATGAGTTAAAGAAAGAATTGGAAAATGAGAGGGTAAAAACAAAAGAGTGGGAAGAGAAAGCAAAAGACTGGGAAGAGAAAGCAGAGCAAATAAGAAAACATAGTGAACATCAGTACTCAGAAATGAAAGAAGACCTAAAGAAGGAAAATAATACTATTAAAAATTATGAAAACTTCTTGAATGACCATATAAATAATATAGTACAGGAAATAAAAAATTACTTCTGGGGGAAAATAAAGTCTTCTGCTGATAGGTTGTGAGATTGGTTTGAACTCTATGAATCTCTTACAGATGTTTTTGAGAAGCTGAAAGAGCAACTTGAGGAGAACAAAAATTTTGGTCAAAGATAGAAAATTGCAAAGCAGATTATGCAAGAAATCAATAGCACTGCTGACAGGCAATTGGTAAGCAAGGGAATTCAGGACCCGCGTGGTTCAATAATAAAGGCGACCTCTGTATTTCATAAATGTTAGAAACTAACAGAAGCAGAAGAAGTTCTTGCTTTATTTGGGACAAAGCTTGCCAAGATGAACAATAAAATAGCCAAATTGATATCTCTTGGTTTACCGAGTCCTGGACCTGATTTGTCAACAATGGGTTTCGTTGGAAGAGAATCTTACAAACAAAAAGTTGGAGGACACAATAACCTCTGATTTAGGCAACCTTCCTCAGGGCAGAACTCATGAAGGCATTGCAAAGTGCATCAAAACATTCACAAATTTGCATGCACTAATGGAAGGAACATTGCTTCAAACTCGCTCTTCCAAGTATGGAATTCTGACGAGAATGCAGGTCATTTACCATACCATAAAAAATTTTGCCCTTCCAACCAAAGAAGAATGGAGCATACTACAAAAACTTACAGAATCATCTTGAATCATAGTATGTGAAAGTATTTTCAATTTCAATCATCTCTATATCTTTCATATTATCCTACATACTACAGTCTAGACTCTAGAATTGAGTTTAAAGTAACAAGTTTGAACTTTTCTTTTTGAACAGGATCAATGTTGCAGTCTTGCAGATGCTATTGCCTATGCTAATTTACTAAACCAGCCTATCAAATGTAGAAATGTACAACTAAAGTTGTAGAGATGTTGTAGACTTGTAGTCTTGTAGTTGTCTTACTGATTTAGATTTTGAGACGTCACATTAGGAAAATCGACCTGAAGCTATTGTTGCTCCCTTGTTTCTATAAAAGGGAATTCAGGGTCATTGGCTTACTAAATTGCCAATGGGGAATTGAGTCATTGACTTTTGTAAACAGAATCAGAGAGTTATGTTCTTACTAGTATTGATCAATGAATGGATACATTGTATCATATTTGTAATTAAATTAATGAGAATCAGTATTTCTAACTCTAAGAATTGTAACATACGAATTGCTATGTTGTCAAACAAAATAATGAAAAAACTACAAGAATTGTACCATATTAGCTGAATATTGCAAATGAAAACCATTAATAATTATTAATTGTGGAATTGAATCTTGAATCTTGATGACATTAGCAACCACATTCATGTTTTTGACATTGGGATATGCATGATTGATGATGAAATATAGAAACTGACAGTAGACTTCAGGGAAAAAGTTAATAAATACCTAGGACATGCTAATTCTTCAGTGCTACTACAATGGTTCAATTTCAAGCTACCACACCATATCATCATTGAGATTGTCGGATTCATCAGCATCAACTTCATAGCTTCCTTAGTTCTTTGATATGTTTCCTTCACTCTGCATACCTCCGCTTAACTGATGTTCACCGCTAGCAGTGCCAGTACATGGGTCCCGGTCAATGACATAATTGTCTCTGGCATTCTCACTCCCACTCCCACTTTGGTGTGACATGTTTCCCACCCCCTCTTCTCTGACATTTCTTCCTCCACAATTTCAGTGCCCTTTTGTAAGGAAAAGTATTGACTTCATACCTGGATGTATAGAGCCTCAAGCAATTTTCCAAATTCTTGTCAAGTTTGTTTCTTAGCTTTGACTTTAGGAATCCCAAAGCACTAAAAACTCTCCTCATCCTCCACCGACCCCAATATCATGGTTAGACATAATTCAGCAAGCTTGAAATATTCTAATATTGAATCAATCAACAATTCACTCTCAGCTAGGTTTTTCCAAAGCCTTGTTACCGATCCATCTTCCATAGGGTTCTCCATAAGATTAAATTGTTCCCTCATTGTCTGTGAAAAATGAGCTGATTGCTCTCTCAAATGATTTGCATCTAAAATTCCATTTAGAGTTGCTCCATCTAACTCTTTGGTTTTGCAAAAATGAGCTATTGAAGTTAGTAGCCTACTTTTAAAATCTTCCGGATTGTTCATGTGCCAATAATGAGGAAACACAAAAGCCATGGATTCAAGTAGTTTGACTGGAGGGAATCTTGCTCTAATCTGTGAGGAAAGATCAAAGGCAATGTGCTTCACTGAAGCTGTTACAAACTCAATGATCTTGGTAAAGTCTTCCCTTTTAACACTTGATACTCGCCTCCTGGGGTTCTTCCTGGTTCTTCAGACTTGATCCTAGCATTGTAGTGCATTGGTATCTCAACTCTACGAACTTCTACACATAACCCCCCCATTTGAACCAATTTTTAAAAAGTTATCAAGATTGTCCAAATCTGTGATTTTCAGCCAGCTGGCAAATTTTACTTCATCAACAAATAAATGATAGAGATTATCGAGCATCACACATGTCAACTTACGGAGCGTAGCATATTCTATGATATACATAGCTCTTTGCTAGGCCTTTTTCATTAAATTTCTCATTTCCTCAAGCATGGGGAGAAGACCTACTAATGTTAATAGTGTCTCTACATTACTTAACATTGATAGCAGTGCAGGAAATTTTGGTTGCCCTGCTTCATCACAACTTGAGTTCATTAGGCCAAGCAATGATTGATATTCTGAAAAAACTCGATGTGCTGGTCCATCCAAAGAGATCCATCTGGTATAATTATCCTTAAGAAGCTTGTTCCCATCGATTAGTCCTTCAGCAAAGTGTTGAAATTCCCTGAATCATTTTGGACTTCGACAGAATTATTGGTAGAACTCTTTGATTAAAACTTCAATTTTTTGTACTGGAGCATGCTTGCTGACAACTCCAAAAGCTAGATTCATTCTATGGGCCATGCAGTGAATGGGAGTAATGTAGGGTGCACAAGAAGATTGTATCTTTGTGCAAAGACCACCCCCTGTGGCCTTGCATTACTGAAGCTCCATCAGCTCCAACACACACCAGCTTTTTGGCAATGGTCATGTCATCTATACCTCCATATTCAATTAGAGAACTCTTTACTAGTTGAAATAAATTTTCCGCTATTGCATTATCCCTCATTTTTAGCAATAGTTAGTAGATGAGGTTGGCGAATAAAATTTTGTATAGTATAAACATGCATGCATACCTAGGAAGTATTGTCTACTACTGTGACCTCATCTAAAGATAATGCAATAAAATTTGACTCTTTAATTTTTGCCTTCAAATCCTCTTTTTCAACATCGGCAAGACAACTTGCCCATTCCCATCCATTGTTTACTAACCAGTGACTATTAGGATAGTTAGGAACTTTCAGAAAGTGTAATAAAGCACTCAATGATGGGTAGTCTGTCATTGGACGCCCTCTGCTCAAAATATTAAACACAACACTTAACTGAATATCTTTTCCCATTAGTTCTACTTCCAATGCTTTTCCAAAACAAGCTTCAATAGAGCCTTTAACTTCACCAGGCTTTGTCTTTATATTATGCTGAAATTCATATAATTCTGCATTCCTAACATGCTGAGATTCCTCCATTGTTTTCCATCTTATCACTAATTTTTGAACTCCATCTATGGTTTTCTTTTCATAAACTTACCAATATGCTTTTCTATGGTGTCAATTTTTAGCCGCAGCCTCTTTTCCTTCTTATTTATCATGCTGCAAATCTTACATCTGCATTCTACAAGAGGTTCCCCTTCAATTGGATTAGGCACTGGTTCAATGAATGGATATGTTGACACCCAATCTTTTTGAAAATTCCTCGACATATCCCACAGTCTATCATTCTTTGATTTGGATTTTCTTTTCTTCCCTGCAGTTGCAGCATCATCTTTTTTGACATTCTCAATCTCATCCAAGTCGATTATATCATTATGGCTACTTTGGGTATTTAACTGAAAATCTTCTTCAAGTTCATCGTGATATGAGATATCAGGTTCGGTAACTTCCTCAATATGTCGTGAAGGTTCAGCCTCAGGTTCAAAATCTTCTTGTAATGAAGTAACACTAGCTTCCCTATTTTGGCCAGAAACATTTCCACAACCATGACCAATGTACGATGATAAGGTTCTGCATTTTGTTGGCCTCTCTTGGCTTTCCCCATCTGCCGGAGACTTACCCTTATTCTGTTCGACATCTCGATTGGCTACCAGCCTAGTGATAAAAATATGTAAGAAAAATGTTTACTTGTTGAAGAAGTGACAAATGACAACATAACTATAATATACAATGTTTACATCATCGCAGAAATTTAGAATAATAATCACTTTCCTTTGACTCGCCAAAGCAGTTGAGACTCAACAGTGAGACAGTTTGAAATTCGCTATCAATCAAATTGAACCAATCCAAGATTCCAAATTGTGTACAATAACACTGATGTATGAATGTATTTATACTAATCTCTTTTGGTGAATTGGGTGGGAGGTATCAGGGGAGTGTCCAAATATTTGGTGAAGCCCACGTAATGATAACACATCTTGTGTTATTTCCTAGGTGATTATGGGTCGCTAGTACCTTGGTATGATTAATAAAGGTGGCGAAAACCCATCGGTTTGAGACACGCATCAGTAAAATAACTGGCAAAGTTGGGGCCACCTAAAAAATATTTATATATAACTATGGGCGAATATAGGCCCTCCATTTGGGCCTGCGTTGAAATTATAGGTGAATTTTAAAAATATATCGTGCTCAAGACGTATATGCCATTGGCGAAAATGTGCAAGAAATAGACAAAATTTGAAATAGCATTTGGCGATGGACCCGGGCAATGGACCCAATCTTCATAAATGTGGGGTGATGGGGTAAGTCCCATATGAGCAATTTATTCGCCAAATCATGGGATGCCGAATATATATATATATATATATATATATATATATATATATATAGTA
>BSBK01008861.1:0-157500 GCA_027943335.1 Chamaecyparis obtusa
TAGGTCAACTTGGAGTATAGGTCGAGGTCTACCTATACCTAACAAGATGTAAACTAAATTTTATGCTTTCTAATAGAAACTATAAGGCAAGATCTATCATTTATGAGCTCAAAAATCTAAAAGTCCATGAACTTGATCCTACACACAAGAGAAAGAGGATTTTTTTTGGGGGGGGAGGGTGTTGATGATTTGTAGCTTCAGTTGAATAAACACTATGAGTCAATACATATATATCTATGTATATATACATATATATGTATACACACACACACACACACACACCAGAGATATATATATATAATATATATATATATATATATATATATACATATATATCTATGTATATATACATATATATGTATATATACATACATATATATATATATACATATACATATATATATATATATACACACATATATATATATGTATATATACATATATATATATATATATATATATGTATATATATATATATATATATGTATATATATATATATATATGTATATATATATATATGTATATATTATATATATATATGTATATATATATATGTATAATATATAGTATGTATTTATATATATATATATGTATATATATATATATGTATATATGTATTTATGTATATATATATGTATATATGTATATATATATCTATATATGTCTATATATATATATATATATATGTATATATATATGTATGTATATATTATGTATAATATATATATATATATGTATATATATATATATATGTATATATATATATATGTATATATATATATGTATATATATATATATGTATATATATATATATATGTATATATATATATATATATATGTATATATATATATATGTATATATATATATATATATGTATATATATATATATATGTATATATATATATGTATATGTATATATATGTATATATATATATTATATCACACACACCATGTCTCTCACCCTCTCCCTCTCCTGTCAGTGTAGAGGGAGAGAGGGGGAGAAAGGATGAGAGAGAGATAAGGGCATAAGGGGAGAGAGCGATAAGGAATTGGAAGGGGAGAGGGGAGAGAGAGTGGGGAGAGAGAGGGAGAGGGTGATAAGTGGACATATATGAAGAGAAAATGAGATATTAAGAGAGATAAAGGGAGAGTAGGATAGGGGCCTTAGGGGGGTACTAATAGGCCTTAAAGGTTCTTAAGGGATTCAAGGATACATTAATGTATCCTAGGACCTCTTTAGACCACTTATAACCCCTTATGACCCCTTACCATACACCAATATATAGTAAGTGGTACTAAGAGGTTGTACGGGGTTTTAGGACACAATATGTGTATAAGGACTCATTAAAAAGCTTAAACACCTAATATGTATGGTAAGGTGTCCTAAAGGGTTATAAGGGGTCCTAGGATGCATTAATGTGGCCTAGGATTCCTTAAGACTCCTTATGAACCCTTCCATATACCAATGTATTGTAAGGGGTTCTAAGGAGTCGTAAGGGGTCTTAAGGGGTCCTAGGAAACATTAATGTGTCCTAGGACCCCTTATGAACTCTTATGACCACTTAATATACAATAATGTATGTTTAAGTCTCCTAAAGTTTTGTAAGGGGTTATTAAGGGGTTCAAGGACACATTAATGTGTCCTAGGGTTCCCTAAGACCCCTTACAATCCCTTAGGACCCCTTACCATACACTAATGTATGGTAAGGGTTCCTAAGGGGTCTTCAAAATTCATGGGAAATATTAATGTATCTTAGGACCCATTAAAATATATTACTGTTATGGTAAGGGGTCCTAGAGGCCATAAGGGGTCCTAGGACACAATAATGTGTCCTAGAATCCCTTTGTTAGGCCTTAAAGAAGACAAGAATAGCTAAGATGAGGGGGACGAATCAATTATACTCACAACACTTTAAAATTACTATACTTTATTCAGTTATAGATCTAAGAGATAAACAGTAATGCAAGATCGAAAAAAATTAACTCAAAACACTAGATACATTCTCAAGGAAACCCGGTTAAAGGAAAACCTTGGTGGGAGTAAACCCACAGATACATGTAATCTACTAGAAGTACTACATAGTTAAGAGAAAATGAAAACAAAAGAGGAATGGACATGCATTCACAGGTCGAATACCTAGAGTAAACTTCTCATAGTACAATAACAATGATCTGACCCTTAGTCAAGTTCACTAATCAATCTCTTATCAAAATTCACCAAGGTGGATAAATTGTCAAATATAACCGAATTGACTTACAAAATCTATAATGCTAATATAGTTCAAATGAAGCATATTTTCTACCTCAGTTGTAGAATGTGTATATTATCTCTCCTCTTTTCACATCTTCATTTACAATCACAAATGGTTTTTGATTTATACATATTATAGTGAATAATCAACAAAAATGTTGGATAAGACTGATAAGAACAAATTATATGAACATTATGCTTAAAATTCAATGCGATCCAGATCAAGTTGGACAAGAATTAGATAGGACCCAAAACATCATCCTTAAATACACAACAACTATGCCAAATTTGCACCAAGAATCATAACACGTTACTTCACTAAGTCGACTAGGACCTAAATGAAGAAACTCCAACATGCTATAAAATCAACCAAATTGAGTCACCACAATCAATGTGAACCATCAACACTATCATAATACAATGCAAGAAAAATGAAAAATGGAAAGAATAGGTCCTGAACCTAA
The DNA here is from genome assembly GCA_027943335.1 of Chamaecyparis obtusa. NCBI lineage: Eukaryota > Viridiplantae > Streptophyta > Pinopsida > Cupressales > Cupressaceae > Chamaecyparis > Chamaecyparis obtusa. The sequence continues at coordinate 2,718 of BSBK01008861.1, forward strand.
AACACCTAACTGATCATCATCAATACTAAACACCTAACTCTTTCATATTAAAAAGATAACTTTCTAAACTATGAATCATGAACAACACTTGTTGAGTAAATAATAATAAGTCCCAAATTTACCACCAACTTCACATCAACTAAATCAACCAATCTAGTCCATACTAAATAAAAACCTTAACCTATGACACATCCTAAACAACTGGAACACTAAAAAATAGGCAACTCTAAATCAAAAATATCTCACTCAAATTGTTATGAAACCTCTGTAAGTTGACTATAATCAACTATAAACATATCTGAAACATCATCTAGAATCATAGAAAAATATCTTCAACATATCACCTGAACATGTGAAAATCATCTTTTCCTGAAAAAACTAAACACATTGTCTACAATAGAAATAGTATGTTGACATCATTGCAAAACACTAATGTCAACACACATAGTCAATATATAATAAAAAGTCTTTTTAATGCTCAGAAATATTCCAAAAATATCCCCCTTTAGCATTGATGGCAATATATGAAGTGAAAAAATGATCAATGTACAAAGATATCATGATACAATATATCCATCTGATCACTTTGAATATCTAGCTTCAAAACTCACAACACAATCTTTCTTGATTATCTTGGTTTCACACAATCTCTCCCCCTTTCACATAAATGGAAAGGGTCCAAGGACATAAAAAGAACTTAACTCATCTCAAAAGACTAATGTCAAAATTTGTAATGTCGATCCAAAAGATCTAGAAGATAGCTCCCCATAAGAAGTAGTCCCCAAGTCATCAATCTAGAGAATGATATTTTGATAATGTTATGGACTAATGTCATCCCTAGCATCCTTAGATCTTATTAGGAGGGGCTAAAATCCCAAAATTATGTCTGAAATAATCAAATGTATCCTTTGGTAAAGGATTTGTAAAGATGTCATCAATTTAATCCTTATTAGACACGTACTCAAATATTACTTCCTTTTCACTTACTTTAAACCTCAAGAAATGATACTTAATATAAATATGCTTCAACTTTGAATGTTGCACAAAGTTCTTTGAAATATTTATAGAACTTGAGTTATCAAAGTAAATAACAATAGGTTCTATTGATGAGACTTTGTGACAATGATGCCATAGGGAGAGAGTAGTCACCGGGGTACCGGGGTACCAACCAACTTTTTCTAAAGAGGTTTTCTAGAGAGTAAGCTCTCCTAGACTCCATACATGTGGTAGTAAGGTCACAATGGTGCAGGAATGATTTAGTTAGACAAGTGACTATTTAGAATAAGGGGCTTGCTACTTTTATGATCATCTAAAATTGGAAATTGATAATGGGGGATAAGGTTCCTTGTAAGTAGTCATTAGCTTCAAAAAAGATAGACTAGAGTTAAGATAATGTCTACCTATAGACATGCAATAAACTTGTAAATATCAACAATGCTCCAAATGTAGAGAAATGGTAACCGTACTAAATATATGCATGATAATGAACCGGGGCATTACATAAGGTAGTGAAATAAAAGAATTTCATTTAACTACCAAAGATCTTGAGTAGAGGACATTAGAGAAACATACAACATGAAAGATAATCACCAAATTTGGAATCATTAACTTAGAGATCCAAAATTACTAGTTGGTATATCCATGGCTCTAATGGAACATTTATCTATTAAAAATAATAGAGTTGTTAAGAAAGAGTGCAACAATAGCTATGGACAACAAATCATCAATTTTTTTGACCCTTCGAATGGTGTCAGACTTAATATTTATAGACAAAGCCTGCTATTTACATCATGATCTTAAACCTATACAACCTACCTATTTACATAAAATACAATATTTAAAGCAAGTACTACCTGTGCTATCATAATCATTTCATTATATTTTAGCAACCAAAAATAGATCGTATAGAAGAAAAGGTAAGGAAGATGAAGAATAATAAATTTGGGGAAATAATCATCAAGGAGGACAACATCAATGCATGTATATGTGATTGTGCACTCTAGATGCCTTGAGAAACATGCTCAATAAGCATAGTGATGAATCCATTTCTCCAAGTCTTCTCATGTATGTTAGATATTAAATGTTGGATCAACGTCATAGGGAATTGGGATGGCTTCTGCAGTATCTCACCTTTCACCTTATCACTTATGGGCCATAAAGTACTTTCTCAATCTCTAATTGAATTATTCTAACAATAATCTTGGGACGATGGTTAGTTGGCTCTATGAAAGATCATTGACGCAAACTACCATAAAAAATACACAAATGAAGTTCAGAACTTTGAGATCTTGTGCTCAAATAATAATGAATGAAATAATATAGGTTTGTGGGGGGGGGAGAAGTCTCAGAACTAGAAGAATTTATCATTCTTGAAATTTATTGGAAGCCTCCAATATCTTGACCACACACTCCTCATCTACTTCTTTTAGGTATTCTATGCAGCTTGTGGCCTCCTCAAGATGGTTCCTTGCATCTTCAGCCTTTGTCTTCATCTCAAAAGTGTCCAAGCTGGCATCATGAGCCTTAGCATCAGCTGGGAGAACCTTCCTGTAACTGTGCTATCAAAATATCTAGGGGGCAGAATTGTGGATTGGCCAACTCATCAAATTTCACTAATAAAGAATCGATGGGAGAACAAATGCCCAGGCATACCAAATTTTCTGATGTAACCTCCCAAACAAATGAAATAAATTGGTCCATGGGATTCCAAACCTCAACAACATGATTATTTAAGACCTTAACTAGTTTCTTTCTTGTCTTGATTTTGAAAGAAATTAAAGTGTAATGGGTCTTCGAGGATTGGTAAAGATCATTTCCCCAAATTTCTATTTTGGCTAGATTTTCTTTTCCTAGGCCCAAAACTTCCTTGAGGTGATCCTTCCACTCCTCATACTTTTCAGCCCCTGCCTTCCATGTTGAGCTGACGCTGCCGATCTAGATGATGACCTCATGGGATTTGTACAGGTTAGGGATGGATTTGGATAAAAATCTCCTTATCACCACTAGCTTCTCAATAATCCATTCATCTATGGCCAGTGCTTTCTTGTTCATTATCCAAAGTACATCTATGTTTCCTTGTGGGAGTGGCATTCTAGAGGTGGAAGGATCTGACATTACAGAAGAGAGGGGAGATGCTAGTTTTGTCAAGAGATGCTAAAGATTTGATTATTAAGTTTGAAGCTCTTTCTTCTTTCAGTATTCTTTATCATATCATTCGTAAATAGGCTGACTAGCATCGTTAAGGAGGTCCAGTTCTCCTCTTTGGTCTCTTTAGATTAGGGGAATCTCAGTGATGGTATATTCTTCTTCTATTACTTCATATTCTTCCCTATTCTCTTGTGGGGCCATGAATGTTTCCACCAGTTCTGCATCTGGATCCCTCCTAGTTGTGTGAAGTGTACAGGCTTTCTTTGATCTTTTCACAACCTATTCTTCGGATAGTATCTCTACTAGTGAAAGAGGATTTTGTGTTCCAATGTCTCTCTTTCTCCTCTGAGACTCCACTAGCCATTGTGGTGGACCTTGGATGCTTCTTTTCATTATTTTTGGACCTATGGGATTCTTTGTGACCCTTTTCTCTGGTTCTCCTATGTCCCTTTCTTAAGCATTATTGCAAGGATTATTATTCATACTTTCCTCTTTAGCCCCTATATTATTTCCTTGGATACTCTCAAAGGAAAGAGGAGATTGTCCAATGTGAACACTTACTTCTCGTGGTCCTGACGTGATTTATTCTATACTTATATCTAGAGGCAATGTACCTTGGTTATGTATTTGGGATTAAGGGGTGGCTATTGAGGGTATGGTTGGTCCCGAAGGTCTGATTTCCTTGGAGGCCAATGATTTCTCCTCAACCCTTTTATTCTCTCCTCTTCTTCTCCTTTCTTCCTCTTCCATTCTCTCAATTTCTTCTTGCCTTCTCTTTTTTGCAGCTTCTTATGCATGGAGGAAAATATCATCAAAAATTTTTTCTTCTTCTTTCTACTAGAGCTCCTATTCTTATTCTTGAGTGCATTTTTGCACTTGTTCCTTCTTTTTCACTTCTAAGAGGATATCTTCATTTTTTTTTTAGACCGCCTCCTCGGTCATTCTCTCCTCCTCAGCTACATGGTGAAGGTTGCCCAGTTCATCGACATGAAAAAGGTCATCGATGTTTGTCTGTGAAATCTCCAATGGATCCTCTAGGGAATCTTCTATTTTAGGGGAGGGAGTTAAAGGAATTTTTTGGACCTCGGCCACCTTGTTAGGTTCTAGACTTGATAACCTATCCAAGGAAGGCTAAATTGCTTATTACTTCTTCCTCCTTTGGAGGGGTGCTCCAAAAGATGCTACTTCTTCTTTAGTTCTTTCCTCCACAAATGGAAAACCAAAAGGGGTAGTCAGGGAGAGTGTTGGAGCATCTAGAGAGAATGAGAGCCTGCTAGGGTATCCCTAAGGAAAAATGTGACGTCAACCCGTTCTGCTTCTTCCAACTTCTAGGATTAATCCACCTATTAATTTAATTTACTCATGAGAGGCTTTGGCACCAGGTTAGATAATTGGGATGGCTCACTAAATTTTTTCTTTACATGGGCTTTAGATTGCTCTACTTTTAGGGTCCAAAAATGGTTACTGCTTTTGGATATGCATCCAAGAGGATGCTCTTCAAACATACTCTTTCAAAATAAGCATGAATTTTCTCAATAATGGCTTCAAATACAGTGTCAATGCTCAAAATCTTTGGGGTATCCCAGTCCAGCGGAGGGAGGCCTAACTATTCAATTCCCACATCTTTATACTTAGGGTCTTCAAGGGACTCGATATCAGGAAACTTCCATGGGAATCAATAGAGGTTGAGACATTTAATCATTCTCTTTGACATTCTCACGTGATGCCTATATTTGACATAAAATTCATCCTAGAAGGGTGGTCCCACAATAGTGTGTCCCACTTTTTGGCCAACTTTGACACAAAGATCAACATTCTGAGAAAAACTTCACTTTCGAACACCTTGCCACAAAACTATTAGGAATTTGAAGATGATGTAAACTAGAGTCTTTTAGAATTTTCTTTCTAGTTTCTAAATATATTTAAAAAAAAAAAATTCATTAAAATTCATTTTTCCTTCTCCTTCAAATAGTGGTTTGTGTGAAAAAACTGTGTTTTTAAGGAGTTACTGTCACTTGGATCAGCATAACTTTTTTTTAAAATATGATAACGATGTAATTCTTACAAGATTATATTTGTAACTTCAATATTTAAAGGATGCAATTGGTTTCATTCATTTTGGATCAACATTTCATACTTTATTAAGTTCTAAAGTGATAGTAATTGTAATTTAGACATAAGGTCGCTTGGATCGCTTTAACTTGATCTGTGTATATCAAAATTCATTTTTCCTTTTTTCTTTTTTATAGAAAGGTAACACAAATACTCTTTTCCTACATATTTTTCATAATTTTTTTGTGTAATTTACTAATTTTCATGAAGTCTTGAAGAGACAAGTTGTTGAATGACCAAACAACCTATGTTTAGTTAAAGTAATATTTAAAAGTGATAATAAAATCAATATGTATTAAAATTATATTCATTAGAAAGCTTGTTCTGAATAGCATCATACTACATAGATAGGTTTTTCAAATGGATTCATTTGATCTGCCAAAACAAAAGTCAAAGTTGTTTTATGTTAGCATTTTAATAGCTGCAAAGGAAACTCCATTGGAGGTATGAATGATGAGTATAGATGTTATATAAAAAAAAAATTAATCTAAGAGGCTTTTAGCTTACCATTTGTAATTAATTCCTTCAAAAGGAACCTCTCAAGGCTTAAATCATCATATTTTATTTAAAATGTGTTTTTTCAGTAAAAATTAGTATGTCTAAAAAAGTGTAAACCACTATTGTGGGTTCACCCAGAAGTCCTTAGAAAAATCATCTAGGTGTGGCTCATGGGTTTGATATCTCCAAGGCATTGATTTATCGATGTAACCGCATGGATCATAATTGCGGTGCATAAGTAAAAATTTGATAATAATAAAACTAATCAATTCATTCTCTGTATGTTGGTCCTATGCAAGGGTGCATTTATATTTTTTGCAAGTGATGGGGAAGGCGATGGGGGAATTTTTTTTGCAGCCAATAGGGCATGCACTTCAAGAATCTATCTACAAAATTATAATAAAATAATATTATCTTTGTAATGTTTGGGAAGCAAAAATGGGTTACCTGTGAATCCGGTGACTCAGACGTATTTGTGTTGTGAAAATTGGATGAAATAGCATCCCCACAGGCTGATCATCACCTTTGCATCCAGAGTCAACCTAAAATCTACATCTTTTGTTAGTCTCTTAACTCCATGAAAAATGAAGGCATCATTAAATATACAACAATTCTAGAAACATTCATCTCATTGAATCTAGGAAAATGATCCCATGGGGTCGAATGTTTAATTTCTATGTTGAGGACACTGATTATGTCCAATCCTTGGATTCCACCATTGTATCATGCCACTGACCACAAAAAAAATATGTCACATAAATGTGGCTATCTCTGTCTACCTTACTCATCTAGGTATCCATGTGGTTAGAAATAATGGCTGTCCAATCAAAACTTTGTTGGTTGGTGGTCATGCAATAGAGAAAGTAGTACATCCACAAAGAGAACTCCCAAGCATGAAGCTCTCCAAAAGTTATGCACAAAAATATAATCTCTTCTTGAATAGGCTCCTTGAAATCAGAGAGAGGGATATCCATTTTCATATTCTTAGAATCTTGGTCAAGGTTCTTAAACCATCCTATATTTAGGATGCATCAAACTACCTCTTCCACCCTTGTGAATTGTTCCATTGAGGCTGCCCAAGTCATTATGACAAAATCCTTGAATAATGGGATCTAACAAGTGGTGGGTATGGCATCCTCATCCAAGGAAGCAATGGACAATCTAGATGGTGTAACAATAGCCTAGACAAATACATTGTAATTTTTAGCCATAAGTAGTATTAACTCCGGAGCCTACATGGAGTGTGAGAAATATGTTATCTAATTGATTCTGGAGGTGGTGTGATTAACAACTAATGGGTCATTGGCCCACCTCAATCGATGTACTATTTGTTGGAGGCCTGTTAGTTTAGCCCAAGTGCCAAAATCAATGTTAGAGGTCTCCAAGAGTGTTGTCTCAATTTGGGACCCTTGGATTGCCCCATCCCTCCTGTATTTCATTACCAGTGGGAAATTTTCTAGAGCCTTTTCTTTTTTTGACTTCTTGATTAGAGCTATGCTCATATGAGCTAGGTAGTTTTAGACTTTCAGAAGGAGATCCTATTGCTTCCATTTTTTTGATTATATCCTAAAAGATCAGAAAACCATTAGAATGATATAAGTGATATAAAAGGATGATACAAATTTTGGGCTGTGGGACTTCCAAGACCACACATTTTTTTACTTGGCTAGATAAACAACCATTTATCAATAAGTGATATCAGAGAGAGTGTTTTCTCCATGATAAATTATGAGACACAGAATACATGACAAAATAAAAGTCAAAGTCTGAAGATTATAACTTTTGTGATATGCTACTTCAAACATGCATGTTGCAACTTACCAATATTCTTGAGGACTAAAAATTATGAAATGACAAAATTTATAATGAATAGTTGATGTGACATTTTACTTAATGATAGGTCATTTGCCGAGCTGGACACACGTATGTACACATGCACAAAGTTATGAAATTTAATTTTATAGATAAGATGATAAAATGAGAATTAATGACCAACTTAGATGAATTTAAATGTTCACTAATGGGAACAAGTCTTGCCAATAAGGCTGACATGATAGAGACGAAGGGAAATGTGAAAATTGGCCACTCTAGTCTCATAGACTTGACCTCGCAACTAAGGTGAGTTTTGTAACTCGATAGGACTCACTTCTTAGAAATAAAATGAAACTTGCAGTGACTCAACATAGATTCCATGTACTACTTATTACTAATGCTTGGTCTGACCGACCTCACAAATAATTCAAATTGAAATGTATCTACAAACATCTATTTACTACACCTTGTACATTGCCTAATTTTATAGGGGACAAAACTTACATACATTACTATTCGGAGAGGGAATTCGTAGAATACCAAAACCAATCATAGACATTTAGAAATAAATTTACATAATATTTATAACAATTTACATTAATCTACATAATTTTATACTATAGAAACAGGTTGGATTGGTCATGGAAGGTAGACACGAAACAAAAACTGATACATACCCAAAAGAAATGCTTAGCTACTACCTTCCCAATGCCTAAATTACTCAACTTAGATGCAGAAGCACAAACACCAACACTTGCACAATTTTCTCTTTGAAAGCTCGGGCGTAGGAAACACTTTTCACTTTGTAGTTAATCGCTCAAAAAGTAATTTTTCTCAAAGTAAGTATAAAATGAGGGGTTAAAGTATTTTATAATGCCCAAGGAAGCGCATTAATTACTAATTGGAATTCCAAAGGTAGGAAAGTTCCAAATTTTGGACCTTGAGATACAGGTGTTTACTTCTCCAAGAGAAGACAAAAATGATGACATTGGAACCCCAAAGTCCATAATTTTTGGCAATGGACAAGAAAGCTCTTTAGGCTCCTAGATCCTAGAGAGACACAAAACTAGAGATGAGAAAGGACAAATGAAACAAAATAAAAAATAAAAAAGGAGGACCTGATATTTTGCCACACAAAATGTAGGGACGGGTATGTAGGTCATAAAAATGGCAACTCGATGGGATAAATGCCTTGTGCATTTGAGAACTTTTGAATCTATCTATAGAGAAGACCAAGGTCTTATCATCATTTAAGATATTTTTTGGTGTAATTTTGGGCATTCATGATCTAGAGATTCATTCCTACCAAGTTTTGAAGTGTGTGCTTTGAAAGAGATGCACCTAATGGTTCCTGAGAGAAATAAATAAATCACACTCCAATGAGATAGACTTGATCCTTTTATAGGTTATTGTGCAATCTAATTTATGGGATTCCATCCTCTTCTAATATTTTCTTCTTTTTCTTTTGAGATAGAGAAGGAGGTATTCCTTTTCAATAGAGTCTTCAAGTTTAAATTGTTATTACAATAGCACTTCTTTCACCTTGCTATCTATTTTTCTCTCTTAGGAGGAGATCCTTAGTCTTGGATAACACTTTTAGATTTTTGTATGCAATTTGTTGGTAGTGTGATCAATCTATTTTTAGGTTTCTTTGTGGTCTTTTCTCTTTATCTTTCTAACTTAGTTAGTTGTTTCCTTTTATCTTGTCACAAGTATGAATTTATCTTGACTTGATGAAGATTCACCACTATGCAAAGTCACCCTTCTGAAATATTTCTTGGATGAGGACATAACCAAACATCACCCAAGTGGTGGATTTGAGACTAACAAAATGTATGAGTTGAGTCTCCCAATAAGTAGTGTTATATTATGAAAAGGATTTCTACCTATTGAAGGGATAAAAATGTTGGGGTCTGGGATGAAACAAGGCAAGCAAAAAGAAAAGTAGAAAAACAAGGATAAGAAATAAAACAACCCAAAAAATATTTATAGGAAGGGAACACCGACAAAAGGGGTGTTAGGGATATTTACAAGACCACTATACATATAATACAAAAAGAGGGATAAAAACCCTTCCTTCACCTTATTCAAAGTAGTTCTTGAGGATCTATCCATTAACAGGAAATGGGACAGCTTCTTCAGTTAAGGAAGTGAGGTAGTATGTGTTGGCTCCAGAGATCTTGGATACTTGGTGTGGCCCAAACCAAAGCCTTTGGAATTTAGTGTGATTACCCTTCTTTACCTAGGCCTTTTCCTATAGGACTAAGTCCAAAATTTGAAAATCTTTATATTGGGCTCTTTTGTCAAACCAACGCTTTACAACTGCTTGATGTTTCACAAAATGTTTGAAGACTTTATCTCTCTAATCTTCTAAGTGGACTAAGTTAAGGAGGTGAACCTCCATAATATTATCCCTTGTATCAAATTCCTGCATAAACTGTAGGACCAAAATTTGTAACTTCACCAAAAATATCAGATTCTTGTCATAGACCACATATAAAGGGGAATCCCAAGGAAGATTTAATTCAAATGTTATCCACCCAGAGGGTGAACCTAATTTTTTTGTGCCGATCCCATGGATTCCTTTTGAGAAGATATTTGATTACCTCCAAGAGGCTCTTGTTTATTGATTCTACTACACCATTACCCCATGGGTATTAATTTCTTGATAATTTGAGGCTAATGTTTCAGTGGTAAGCCCATTCCAGTATCTGGATAGAAGAAAATATTAGACCATTATCACACACAAGCGGGAAGGTCATTCCAAACCTAGTGGCAATTCTTCCTCAATGAAAGTAATCACTACATATTCTATGTTATTTCTACATTATATGTCTTCAGACCATCGGGTGCAATAGTATGTGGTGGTCAAGGTGTACCAGTTTCTAGTGGATGAGTTGGGGTTTATTTCACCTATAAAATGAAAGGCCCACTGGGCAAAGGGTGTGACCTCAAAGATAGGTTGAAGAGGAATTGTTGGGTTCTTCTCTTGGGAGGGAGTTTTTTGATGGGTAGTGGCATCCATTAATTCATGCCCAGTTCTGAATTGTCCATAAAACTCATTGATCATCTATGTAGCATATTATTGGTCAAAACACTGAAGGTATATACCTTCATAATTTCTATAGAACAAACTCCCATTATTGATCATGAAATATGCACTCTTTAGTCAGAGTGCTTGGTGTTTGTTGGAAGGAATTTATGCAAGGAATTAGTTGTTTAGAGAGAGGTACACCAAGTTGGCATACCAAGAATCCTGAGTGAGAGAGTCCATTGTATACTTATGTCAATCGATTTGTGCACAAGTCTTAACCATGACCTAGCACAATCCCTATCCATAGAATAAACTCATAGACTGTATATCTAAATAAAATTATTGGAGGATGTCTATCCACTTCCCTCGATGTTCTCCCAATTCTCTCTACATTAATAAGGATTTTACAACTTCATCTAGCACAATTGTCTACACATTTCTCTAGAGGATTTAATGCTAGAATTTCTTCACTGATCGAATAAGGTCTAATTCTTGTTTCTCAATGGGTGAATACACTTTGAAATTCTTAAAAGGGAAAATCATAAAAATTATGGGTCATTCTTACCCCTCAACCTTTTGCATCAAGAATGTGACATCAGAGTGGGTGGAGGTAAAAAAGCATATATAAAATGTGAGGGCATAGTCTAGACTTTCCAAGACCAGGGCCTCCGTGATAGCCTATTTAACCTGAGAAAATCCCTCCTTCACTTTTGGACTTCACTCGATATTTACATATTTCTTCATCATATCATTTAGAGGCTTAACAACCTTGGAAAATTCTATGATGAAGCACCAGACAAAGTTGATCTTCCCAAAGAAAGATCGTATTTCCTTCTTTCTACCTAGCATCTATAGTTGCAACGATTCCTCTACTCTCTCAGAGTCAATGGTGATTCCCTTCTTAGAGACAATATGTCTTAGCAATTTCTCTTCCATGACCTTGAATATGCATTTCTTAGGGCTGAGGGAAATGCGAAACCAGTGACATCTCTCACAAATTTAGGTGAGGTGAGCAGGGTGATCATGCATGTCCTAGGAAAAGACTATCAAATCATCCATGTATATGATTATGCATTTGTTAACTAACCCTTTGAAGGATATTTCCATTTCCTTCTAAAACGTAGCCCCAACATTGATAAATCCAAAGGGCATTCTTTTATAAGAAAACATTCCCCACTTGGTGGTGAACGCAGTCTTGACCCAGTCTTTAAATTTTACCATTACCTAGTTATAACCCTAAGTATCCATAAAAAAAGACATCATTTGTAAGTTATTCATAATCTAGAGTACCTCATCAAGTGAGGGAAAGGGATGTTTGCCCTTCTTCAAATCTGTATTCAGGTTTTGAAAGTCTATGTAAAGTCAAATTTCCCTATTTTTCTTTCGAATAGGGATTAGATTTTCTACCCAAGTCGTATGACAAATCAAGAAGATTATTATAGTGGATAGTAACTTTTGAACCTCCTAGTAGATCAAGGGTTCAATCAGGGGGTTGACTAGTCATTTATTTTTCTAGAAATACTTAACATCAAGATTTAGGGGAATACTGTGCATTATAATCGAGGTGTCATGGGTATTAAGGTCCTCATATCCCCAAGAAATCACGTCTATGTATTCTTGAAGAACCAAGAGGATCTTATCTTTCTCCTCTGGAGAATAAGAGGTACCTATGTACACACACTTTTCTTTGGTGCCCATTGTGATGTTGACTTTCTCATATTTTCCCTCTTTCGAAGACTGAGGGATTATGCTCTTGACTTGAGGATCCGAGTAAATTTTTTATTCAAGTGAAACCATCCCCTTCAGGATGGTGTTCCTTGATTCAAGTGAAACCATCCCCTTTAGGATGGTGTTGGTCGACAAATTGAGGATACCATACTCATTCCCACCCTATCCCATATCATCATATTCTTCCTCCTCTATGATGTGGTCTTTGAAGACACTGGTGTTTTCCAAGAAGGAAATGATCTGCTTATCATCTTTGAAAACCTGGAAGTGGGTTCTATTGTTGGGGACAGAGGGGATAGGGACTATCTCTACTAAAAATTGCTAGAGCCAAGAATTTTCCACGGGTTCAAGAGTACTAGCATACACAACAAGAGCATCTGGAATATAGTTTCATTTCAGGGGAATCACCTCAATGCCAAAGGCATCAAAGTCCTCTATTAAACTTTACGCTCAATTGCAATATGCCATCTATCATGTTTCATGACATGTATATTGACTCTAGACTTGTTCGACAACTAGTTTTGAATCACCTATTATGTTGAGGTGGGTGAATCCCTTTCTTCATAAAAATAGGAGGCCTATGATCAAGGCCTTTGTATATGTGGAAAAAATGACTTGTGTGAAACAAGCATAAACACTCAAATGTTAGTACACATGTACATTATAAAGATCTTAAACTAACAAGAAAATTATTATTAAACTCATTCCTACACCATTGTCCACATAACCTCGAATGAACATGAAGCAAGTGCACCCAAGACTTTCTTGATTTAATCTCTTAGAGAGGTTGTGGGTGTGCTCTCCCAACACAATTATAGATCTCACTATGAATGCAAGATAAACTAAATAAAGATTGAACTACTCAAGGAGGAGCTATGAAAGCAACCCTCAAGTACTCAATACAAGAAGCCACAGAGGTTCAAGAGGAGATATGGAATAAACCCTCAAGATCAATGGCATGTAAAATAACACTAAAAATGAAGCTAAATAATGAAATCAAGTTCTAAATACACTATGCATTCTAACAACTACCAGACGGTTAGTAAAAACTCTAAATACAAGAAAGAAATTCTAAGAAAAAACTAGCATTATAATTCCACATGCAAATGATGGATGATTTGCTTGAGGCAAGGGTCCTATTTATAGGATTTTGGAAGGCTGGGGTGAGGTGCAATCTATGTGGAATCCATATAGGTGCCACCAATGAGACACATAAGCTATGGCAAGTCCAAGACTTCCTCACACGTGTGAGAAATTTGGGATGTGAAGGGTCATTGTGTACTCCAAGTACACATGTGTAAGTGTGTGTAAGAGATGTGTAAGAAAAAGTCCATTTTCATACTTTGGGTAAGTGTAAGAAGTGTCAAAAAAAATTGTAAGAAGCCTTGTTTAGGCAATTTTAGCAATTTTTAGAAATTTTCTCACACATGTGTGAGAAAATAATTTGGACCAATGGGTGTAGGAATCAAAAAATTAGTCTAATTAACCTTAGTTAATTAGTAAGTAGATCTATTATATCGAAAGTGATATGTGTAGGATAGCATCTAGGTTAGGTTTATGATTAAATTAAATAAAATTTAATCTAATCATGGTTTAGTGGAAACAAAGCATGTTGAGGAATAAATAAATTAAAATTTTATTTAAAAGGGGAATATGGAGAAACATGTAATACATTAAATTTGTTACATAAGGAGGTATAGTATTTAAATTTAATTTAAGTACTATAGTTTTTTATTACGTAAAATAGGTTTTATAGGGTACCTAAAACCCAATACATATTTAAAATATAGTCATTAAATTCCAAGTCTTAAGACATCATAAACTAAAAATTAAATAGGCCACAGTTAGGGCAAGAGAACAAACAAAACAGAGATAGAGCTAACAAAAAATAGGGACAGACAAAAAACACTAGATAAAAAAGTCAGGAGAAATCCTTGAGCATAGTGGATGCATTAGACTCAAGAAGCTCCATCTTCTTAGTAGCCTCCTTGATCTTATGGATGTTAACGAATTCTTCATCTTCCTTATTCTTCTTGGATGTGGCCCTTATTCTCTTTCCTGGTCCTTCATCTGGTTTCTGCTCTTTTTCCTCTTTTATGATCTGCACTTCTTTCCATCCAGGATTTTCTTCCATTTTCTCAATAAGCATCTTGATGTGCTCGTTAGAAGCCTTCAGGATATTGAAGCTCTAATCCATAATGTCTTTGAGAGTATCCTCAAGTCTCAACATTTTCTCCTCCATCTTGATAACCCTAGTTTCTAGGTGTTGGTAATCCTCAGTAGCATTGCTATCCTTATTGTTATTAGCCCTATGCATTTTTTCCTTGAGATCCCCCATTTCATGATACAACCATTTAATAGACCTAAAATTTTCCAGCATATTGTTCTTGGCATTATTGAGGAGGTTAAGCTCCATTTCTTTGGTGCTCTCACTGAGGACAACCAGAGCCAGATCAATCAATTCCTCCTTCTGAATCCCACCATCCTCACCCTCAATAATTTTGGAATTAAGGGCTCCCCTGATAATCCCCATCTTTACTGTATTTACATTGATGTTAAGCCAAACTTTTTCCCCCTTGACAGAATCATTGTTGTGACACTCCTTGTTGATTTGGTCCTTATCATCCGCTAAGTAATGGGGATTAGGAGACTAGGTAGAAGGTCCTTCCTAGTAATCTTCAGGCTCATCAAGATTAGAATCTTGGATCTTCTCATGGAAACCAGAAGGGGGAGTATTTTTGTCTCTCACAGCCCTTTCCTCAGGAGACAACCAGCTAGAGCTTTCACCCCTGAACTTGATTTTTTTGTTCACCATAGCTATTTCCATTTTCTTCTTGTCTTTTCCAATAGAAATTTCCTCCTCATAATCTGTATTCATCCCTTTCTCATTGTCATTATAATCCTCATCTAAGGAAATAACAGTTCTAGCCTATTTTTTGTAGGGTTTTTCTTTTTTAACAAAGCTAGCAATTCTCTTCTTGGAGGAAGAACCTTGCTTCTACTTTTTGGTCTCACCATACTCCTAGTCCTCTGAGTGGAAACCCACACTATCTTCAATGTTTTAGGGGACATATTAAGAACAAAAACATCCTCTCTCTCCTCATTAACATCAATTTCCTTCCCCAAGATTTGGGTTTTGAAATATTCATAAAGGAAAAGTAATAACCCCTCATGAAATGTAGGGTTAGCAATATCCTTATCCCTATAGCCATTAATGTTTTCATTAATAGAATCATACAAGTAGAAAGGGATGAAGACCTTCATATATACCATGTTTGAGGTGATTTAAAAACACAAAATGATAAGTTCTTATCCTGTCAAACCTGGTGTCCAGTGTCACATAAGAGATAAGAGCTCTCAGGAAAAATATCCACAACTTTGACGATGGCTTTACTCTCATCCTCATCCCTCACAAAATCATTGACCATAGAGTTTGAGATTTTTTGGTCCCTGTAAAATTTCTTACCCACAATGGGAATGATGGTGACATTGAAGATGACCTCCTCTGTGACATTGAAATTCTTCCCATCTATCACCTCACAACCTTTATTCCATATTTTCACAAACATTTTGGTCACTTTCGGCTTGCTTCCATGTAACCTTTCAATGAAAGTTAAAATTTCCCCTTTTTTTAGAGCATTCCAGACCTTGGTTCATCTCCTCCATTTCCCACTATCATTTGTGGGCTCCCTTTTGTGTCTTTCACCTCCCATCACACAAAGTTGGTTAAAAAAAACTCTTTGGTTTAACAAATTGCAGCTATAATTATTCTTTCTCACCAAGGTTTTCTAGATCTTTCTTCTGTTATGCCTTAAAGAATAGAGATTAACCTCGGGAATGAACACCCAAAAAGCATGTGAGAGGGACGCGTAGTAATTATCCTTCCTGCAAATCCGGTACTTACCATTTATGGGATGACACATTTGATAAGAGACATTAAGATTCATAATTTTAATTTATGATTCCCTCATTTCCTTGATATTTGTCCCTTTCGACTAAATCCTTCACCTCATGAGGGAAATCTCCACCGTGTTTCCATCTAATCATTGCATCATTTTTAACAGCCAAGTTGGCAAACTAGTTAGCAATTTGATTGGCTTCCTTGTACACATGGGATATGTGTACCTTTTCAAATGATTTTAAGAGAGATTGCATCTCTTCAATCATATTTTATATAGTCCACGAAGGGGAATGGTTATATTTTAAACAATTTATGATATTCTTTGAGTCTCCTTCGAGCTACAACTTTTTCACACCAATATCAAGGGAAAGTTTAGTAACTTGGAGGGAAGCATTAGGTTCAGCATAGTGGTTAGTTTGAGTGCCAAGAGGGAGGGTGACAATATCAATCCCAATACCATAGCAATTTTTGATCACTCCACCACTTCCTACCTTTCCCAGATTTCCCTTGGCTACACCATCAAATTTAGCCTTTAACCAACCTTCTGGGGGAAAGCTCTAGGTACAATTCTATCTTTTATATATACTCTTCTCAGGGTCATCATTCTGCTCTTTACCTACAAAAGGGTTAGTTCCTCCATAGAAAATAAAGATTTCTTTTAAAGCATGGTGTATCTTTTTAAAGATTATTTCTGGAGGAGCACAAAAATCATGGAAAATATGATTATTACTCTCTTTCCACACTCCACAAAAGAGATGCAGAAGAATCCAAGAGTAGAATTTTTGAGAGTCTGTGTTCTTCAAAGGAAGGGCCCATTGAGTAATGCAACTATGTCTTTACTTGGGCATGAGTGGGACGTGACAAGGTTATTTTAGATAAGTTGGGGTTGGAAGTACACATTTATTGAGCTAGTGCAAAGTCCAGAGAAAGATGTAGCTCCATTAGAATGCAAGTGTATAATCTGTACTTGGAAACATGGTAAGGATAAAAAAATACAGTTGAAATTAGGTACGATAGAAAAGAACATTGAAATTTTTTATGAGAAAAAAACCATAGATGAAGATGAAGTATCAATGGTTAGATGGAAAAGAGGAAGAATGTAAGAATGTTAGGTATGAAAATGAATTTTATGCATATAAAAAAAATAGAAGGAGAAACCAAAATGTATGGGTTCAATTGAAGCTCAATTTAAAAAGGTAATGGATGAAACATATATGTCAAAAATTATTTAGTTGGATACTCATTTTAATCTTTTGAGTAGAGGTCATCCCATGAAAAACTACTTTGATATTGCTAGATTATTAAGATTTTTTAGTGTTCCAAGATATCTTGCAACTCATTGGTTAGTAAATAGTGGATGGGATTTGGTGAGTTGTTTTGTTAAAGTGGAAATAAGTGATCTATTGGGAAAAGTAAAGGAGTCAAACTATATTGCATTATCTTTAGATGAAGTTATAGTGGTGAACAATACTTGTTGGATGTGTATGCATGTGTATACTATACATAACCATGTATGGAACCCTCATCTACTCTATGTTGTTAAGATGGAGAACACCAATGTGCAAAGTATGTATGAACTAGCTAAGAAATATTTAAAATAAATTCCCAGTATGGATGACTTTATAATTTCCAAAAAGCTGGTGTGTGTAGGACTAGACCAAGTTGCAGTGCTACAAGGTCATAGGAATGATCTATGCATAAAGATACAAATGAGAATTGCACCATACATGGTTCGCATTCACTACATGCAACATAGACTTAATTTATCATGTAAAATTGTGCATAATCATGAAGAGGTAGCCAGTGTTGGTGAACTAATTCATGAGATCTACACATACTTCTTTCAAAATCCCAAACATTTTACAGAGTTTCAAATTTTTTCTAAGAGAATATCTGATGGAAATAAGCTTCTTAAGGATAATGTGACCAGATGTATCTCCATTTGTGGACCCACGAAATGATTTTTCTCAAAATATAAATCTGTTGTTGGACTAATGTACGAACAAAGGAAAGATGCCCAATGTTCTACACTTTTGTATAGGTTAACAAATGTAGAGAGACTATTAACCTTGGATGGCATTCTCCCCTTATTGGACCAAATGAATGTGTTTATTAAACAATCCAAAGAGAGAACTATGTATGTTCAAGATTATGCTACGTTGCATAGAATGAATGTCATGGGAATCAATAATACATATCTAAATGATATTCCATTCATTAATGAATCATTTAGTAGATGGAATCAGATTACAGATTTGGTTCGTACTGATAATTATTTATGGTTTAATGATTGAAATGATTTATGTGTCCCTGTTCATAGAAAGTAGACACCAATATTCTATTATGGCATACGTTCCAATAAGTGGTCTAATAGAAAGAGAGACAAACTTTTTACACTGGAATATTTAAATGGTATTGTGAGTTCTATGAAAAAACATTTACAAAACATTTTAAAAGAGGTTTCAACATACATTTTAAAGTGTTCCCTCAAGAGGAACTATTAGAAGCCATGTCTCTTGTATATCCTAATTTTTTATGAATGCTTGATCCACAAGATTTTCATAACAGGTTACTAGAATTGGTGAATTATATTGGTAAGAGTGCCAATTTCATAGTTCATGGAATGGAAGTAGAAGGAGATACAAAAATAACTAAGATTGCAGAGAAATTAGCCCATTCTGCAAAAACAATGCATGAACATGTTAAGGCTTTAGATAGTGCATACCTACCGAGATCCATAACAAGGCTTTCAGAAAAAATAAGTTATAACTGAATTTTGCATGAAGAAATCTTAGAATGCTTCAAACTTATTGACTTGTATCAAATGAAGATATTGGGTTCTATTAAGGATGAGAGAGGTTTTAGTATATTGAGAATCTTAAAATTAAAGTCAATTCTCAGTCACTGAGATTTAGCCTTTTCTAGGAGACTGTTGAGACTCATACTATTAGTAGGTATTTATACTTTTTATTTTAATTCACAAATCATGAATCGTATTGCAAAATCCATATTGATTTCTTTATACCAGTGAAAATCCATGTGCACTTTTTAATTTTCAATTTATAAGTTTTATAATTTGTTGCAATGTTGAGTAGATTTATTGTGCTCCATGTTTCATTGTATAAGATTTGTAAACATTGTCTTAAATTTGGGTTTATTAGATTTCCTCAATTGATGAAATCAGGTTTCCAAAGACTTTTGTTGGACTATCTTATAAACAATTAACAAATAAAATTTGAAATCATTTTCATATTTTTAAAGTTGTGAATTAGATTGTAACTATTTATTTTGTTATCAAGTGGTGGGTCCTACTAACAATATGCAATGATGAGAAATAATTCCACATGGCTTTGGTGTTGGTGTAATACATTGTATAGGTAGTTTGGAATTGTCTTGGAACTGTCCAAACTCTATGACAGTTGGTAACTGTCCAACTAGCACTGTATAAGATCTCCTCTTGGTTATCAAATATATGTATTCTAATTCTCTCATGTGGTATCAAAGAAAACAAATGGATTGGAAGCACTCTCTTCATATGCCTTAAGGAAGGAACCAACAATGGAGTGGTTGTGTAGAATGAGATTGGATTAGCTGCCTTTGATATTGTGGATCCGGTTCTGAAACACTTGTGATTCTTCACCTATGATGTGATAAAACATCTTTGATGAATTTGAATTATAAGAAAGCCAAGGATTACTTCTTCAATGAATTTAGTTATTGGTGCATTGTGTTGGCCTAAAATAGTTTCAAGAACCGTTATTATCATTTTGGGTTTTGAATCATGCAGATGGAGTAATAGCAAAAATGTTATGGGGTGACACTCATCTTGAAAGAAACTCGAATGATGGGAGTTGATGACTCAGAGTTCTTGCATTTGGATGGGTCGAAGACCATTATCTTGTGCATTTGGTGTTGGTGAGTTTGATTCATGTACAAGAAAATTAGAGTAAGGAGTAGAGGGCTACAAGAAAATTAGAGTAAGGTGAGAGCGTGAAGGATTATTGGAGGATTATTGGGCTCAACATAATGGCATGATCTTGGGATTGATTTGTGGAATGTGTGGATTTTTCCTGAGACAGATTTGTGGATTGTGACGACAACTTTTCCTTGTCAAAACAATCGTTGGATAACTGAGCACTAGGAAATGGAGGGGAAAACCATGCTGGTAGAATGAAGTGTTGGTAGACTTGCAGCCATTTCTTTAAGTGAACCATTTCTTCCAACAGTGGGTGCTCGTAGAATGAAATGTTGATTGTTCATGATGTCATTGTAGAGAAATGATTTCAAACAAAAGTCTCCAACTTCTTTTAGGTGAGCACACTTGCATTTAAAATTGTTGATTTGGATTGTATTGGTTTGAAATGGAGTTTTTGTTAGATAAATACTCTAGTTTCAATTTTCATACATGGAGAATAAAAATCCAAATTCAATTGATGATAAAAACCTATGGTGCATAGTAAGCGGAAAAGAAAAACAACCCACGGATGGAAATAAATTGTTGGAATGGAATAGTAGAAATGATAAAGCCAAGGCTATTATTGGTCTTGCTCTTGTAGATTCTGAGCTTCATCATGTAGATCTAGATAACACTTCTGTCAAGATTTGGGATAATCTAAACAAGCTGTTTGGAGAAAAACCTGTCAATGCAAAATTTTCTCTCAAAATTCAATTGTTTAGATTCAAAATGGAAAATGGGATCACATTGTCCAATCATATAAGTAATTTAAGGTCTCTTATTATACAACTTGCAAAAGTTAAGGCTCCTATTGATGACGATGATGCTAAGGCCATCTTGTTAAATAGCTTACCTTCCAAATATAGTAATGTTTTCTTTACACTAAGTCAACTCACTTCATAGACTCTAGAGGATATGATTTCAACCCTTCTAGTAGAAGAAAATAGGTCAAAGGAAGTCATAGAAGAAGCTCATCAAATAGATCAGGCATTATACTCACAAATTACTTAAAAATGGTCAAATAAAAATAGAAGAGACAATAAATGTTTTTACTGTAAGAAAAAGGGGCACACAACATGGATTTATAGAACTAGAGCTAGTGATGTTCTTAAAGGGAAAATAAAAGAACAATCTGAAGAAGGAAATGTTGCATGCATTGAAAATGAGGATACATCAGACAATGGAGAGGTCATTAACAATTTCCAGTCTCCTATTAATCACAATCTTGTGCTTTGAACCTTCACTTCTAGAGATTGGTGGCATTGAAGGATAGAGGAATTTATATCATCTCAAGTTAGCTTCTCTCTTTGAGATGGTATTCTGCATGAGAAGCATTTTTGGCTTTCTATTTTTTTATTTTTCTTTCTAATGCCGACACATTTGAACAATGTATGTCTTGTGAAGACTCACTTTGGAGACAGGTTTAATATTTGGTAGTGCACTCAATATGGATTACTATCAAGTGAGCTTCAAAGTATATGATTTAGAATTATACCCTTTCATAGTCATTAGACAATGATAGAGATCTATCATATCTCTTAGGGATCATTGTTGAATAATTCAAGACTATGATTCGAAAGTTTAGGACTGAGAGCTTAAGAACACAACTTGAAGCTACACCTTTCTGACGGTCACAAGACAACTTGATGGAGCCTTGCATGATTTAGGATTTGCAACTTTAGAAAAAAGAAGATTTTCTCAATATATGTATTCATATTATGTAATCAAAATGTTTTGCTATGTAAGCCTTAAGGGAGGGGGATCCCTAGGGAAAAGTTAATTTGATGTTTTTTAGGATCAATGTATTAAGGGGGGGAATGTTGGCATAATACATTGTATAGGTAGTTTGGAACTGTCTTGGAACTATCCAAACTATATGATAGTTGGTAACCGTCCAACCAGCACTGTAGAAGATCTCCTCTTGGTTATCAAATAGATGTCTTCTAATTCTCTCATTTGTTACTATATGACTAGTTAGTTCTATCACTTTTTGTTCAAGATGGGCCTACCACCATAGTATGCCAAGGCCATAACTTGTCATAGACGTTCATGGGACCATCTTATAAACAATTAACAAAAAAATTTTGAAATTATTTTAATATTTTATAAGTTGTGAGTTAGGTCCATGTAGGATGCACCTATGCATTGGAACAAAAGAAATATTCTAGGACATCTATGAGTGACCATCCCATTTTATGGCACCATTCACAAGTGGTCAGCCTATCATAAAAAAAGTTAACATGTGTCTTGATTCCAGTTACTTTGAGAAGGAAATTAGTCTCGTCTGACATTTTCCCCAAAACCCAAAAGTGACTTTGTGTGATCAAGCCATATCTTGCCATATACCTTCATGAGATTGTCTTATAAACAATTAAAAAATAACATTTCTAATCATTTTAATATTTTTTAAGTTGTGAATTAGCTTTAAACTATTAATTTTGTCTTCAATTGGTGGGTCCTACTAACAATATGCGATGATGCAAAATAATGCCATGTGGGTTTGGTACTGTATATGTGGTTAGTTGTATTGCATGTTGTTTAGGATGAGCCTACAAACATAGTGTGACGAAGCCATAGCTTGCCGCATACCTTCATGGGAGCATCTTGTAAAGAATTAACAAATAAATTATTCTTTTTTATTTAAGTGGTGAGTCCTACCACCAATATTATGCAAAATAATGCCAGGTGTGCTATTTTTATTAGAAATAGATGCAAAATAATCAATTTACTACTACCAACAATCTTCATGACCTATGGAGATCAATGAATCAAGTTCAAAACTATGAGGTATGGTTTGTTTTATGTTGTTGGTTCATGTGTATGGTCCTTAGTGGTAGTTTCTGCTAGTTCCCATCGAACAAGCACTCGATCACTTGATAATTGCATTCAATTTTAGATAATCCAATATCTATGAAGATCCATAGTTGATAATTTTGTATAATTCAGATAGTCCAACTCCAAGAATTAGAGCCTAATGACACTACAAGGGTTTGAACTTTGACTTTGTTTAGTGTAGTGGCAAGTACAAGTAAGTTGGTGTCTTGTAGTTCAGTTTAAATATTTATATCTATGAAAGGGTTTTCTCAGAATTTTAGAGCTTAGGTTTATAAAATAAGTAATCTAATTGTGAATTTGTGAGAACATAAATTTTGAATATTCAATTTCATTTTGGAAGTGTTCTTTGTACATTTCTTAAATACCCTAAGTTTAAATATAATTAGTAGAAATTCAAGAAGATGTTCACCTAATGCTAAGAGGGGTATGGATAAAAATATTATTTCTCAATTGGTTGGCTCTTCAAAAAGGGGAAAACATGCATAGGTTATGAATATTCTATCTGATACAATTGTGGATAGGGTAGCATCATGTGGGGATCCTTGCATGCCAATTAGTCAAAGGTATTTGTTCATATTTTTTAACAACAAGAGGAGAGCTCCAATTCCAGTAAAAAATGTATAGAGATAGGATTTGAGAAGGCTTGACATCCCAAATATTTTTTTCAATGTAGGCCTAATCAGAGTTGTGGAAAAAACTTCTAATCTAGATAACAGGTTTGTCTGGAAAAAGAATATTATTTTGTTGGCCACATTTGATAGAGAATCTACTTATGAAACATTTATGTTAAACTCTAATACCCAACAGAAGGTGTCCATTGATTTTATATCTCGAGGGAGGGAATATGAAAGGGACAAAGGTAGCTTAAATGTTAAATTGCTTCCATTTCATAAAAGGAAGGAGGAAAAGAAGCCTATTGTATTTTGGATGATAGATGTTGAGCCCTTTGATTATGAAATTATTGAGGATTATTTCATATACACTTACTTTCCACTTTCCCAAGTGTTTAGAATTGATGTACAATCCAAGATGCCTATGCATGTTATGATGTTGGCTACCAAAATCAAGCACACATATAGAAATAACTTCTTTGACTTTTCCTCATTCATTTCTAATGCTATTCATGAAGCCTTTTTGGATATACAAAAGGGTAGCCATGTTGTTTGATTTAGGTGGTATTCTCTATTGTGCCACATTCTTTTTTATGGTGCAAGCAAGATTTCTCCTTGCCATTGGGGCCTAGAGATGAATTTGAGAAATGTAGATAAACAAAACAAGAGATTTCTTATTTAAGAATAGATGTATTTATGGGACATGCACTATGAAAACTCTAATTATGTCATGTTTAAGGAACTATTTATCAAATTTGTACTACAAAATTTAGGCTACCCAATAAATTGGAGATTATCAGACATGATAAGGAGGATTTTGAGGCCTCTTGAGATACAACCCAATCTAGGAATATTCCATAATCAGGGAGACTAGTTTTTCTACCCTAGGAATACTATCATCAAAGTTTATGGTGCACCAGTTAAACCCCATGATTTTCCTAGATATGTGCCAGATAAAATTACTTTCTTAGAAATCATCTAGCAGTTGAATGAGTCTGAAAAGGCTCATTTAAGAAACCCAAAGGTAAAGAAGGTCTCCTTCCTCACAAAAACAATATTTTTCTATGATTTTGAGATGTCAAGAAAAGGAGGATTTGATTTGTTATATTACAAATTACTCCCATACAAGATGAATTTTACAAAATTTAGATATTGTGATCCAAAACACTTTATTGATTAGACCAGGGTTGGGTTTAGATTGGTAGACTTCGATCATGAGCATGACCATTTTGAGGACTTAATTAGAAATGCTTCTTCTGATGTCAAAGTTCAAAGTAGAATACATATTGAAAGAGAAAGAATGAGAAAGATTGACCTAACATATAAAGTAGTATACACTGAAGTGGAGGGACAAAGTGTCATAAGATTTGAAAGACTAAAGGCAGGAGATGATATTAGACCATTAGAATGCTCTACATTTCTATCTCATGATAAGTTTGTGCAGTCCCGAGAGTTCAGGGACTTTATCGTAAAAATCAAAAGGGGACAATTTTTTAATATGCTTAGAGAAAGGTTGGCATCAGGGAATCTAGTTGACAATGATATTAATAGATTTATATCTAATTTTTTAGAGGAGGTGAATTATTTTATATCAGAGATGAACCTTGAGCAGGAAAGGCAATTTGTAAGGAATGATGGATGTTTTTAACTTGAGGATGGGACCTCTCTTCTGCAATTATATTGGACACCACACGAAGGGAACATTTAGACTTGCCAATTTTACCAACTGAAGAGAAGGCTCAGGAGTTTTATTTTGGGTCATGTTATATATAACTTAGTATCAGGCATTGGAAGTGTGATCAATATTTAATTCCATGATGACCACATTTATAAGGCCCAAATTAAAAAGAGGGTAGAAGATCTTATCAGTGTTGGCATTAAGCAGAATTGCCACTAGTGACAACACTTATTTGCATTCTCAGTGCAAACCGAGCAGACAGTGCAAACCGAATAGGATAGTGTAAACCGAGTAACATCATGTCTACCGAGTCACCAGTATTTACCGAGTTCAAAACCTACCAAGTGATCAGTATGAACCGTGCCTTCACTTCTACCGAGTGCATGACGATGCCGAGTAATGCAGTGGACGCCAAGTATCAGAAAGTCACCGAGTTAGTTTGCAGGAACCGTGTAACCATACTTGGGCTGACTTAGTAGCACTTATGTTTATTTGTCAAGCCGACTTTGTAATTGTAATTAAAATTAATTGTTTAAGACTTGTATATAAACAATGTTGTAAAAATGTCAAAAAAAAAAAATGTAAGTAAGAAGCATATATGTGAAAAAGAAAGAAAGGCAGAGATAAGCGAATTACAAAGGGCTTCAGAAGTATAAGGAACAGCAAAGACAAATTCATCACAGAAGGTGATCAATACATCAGCGAATCTCAATCAGCAATCCAGTTGCAAAGCCAGAGATCTACTGTTTCATCCTAACAGGTGAATCAGTACTAAATCCTTTAACCGGGTAGACTTAACAGTCTTTTGTAAAATCTCTTTACCGAGTGCATACTTCATTGTATGTTTTGTAAATCCTTTAACAGGGTGGATTTAGCAATCCTTATTGCTCCTAACAGGGCAGATCATCAGAAGTGATCAAATTGTAAGCCTTAACCGGCCAACTTTATTCTGCAGTATTAAAGCTTTGTGGGTTTCATCACCACCCCAGTTTTACTTTCTTTTTGGAAGGTTTCTGGGTAACCAAATCTATGTGTCATTATTGTGAATGCATTTAAGTTTCATGCTTTCTGTATGCAAAGGTTAAAAGTAAATTACATGTTAAATTGAAAGAAAATTTGGAGTTACTGATTCACCCCTCCCCTCTCAGTAACTCGGTTAATTCCTGAATATTTCCAACAATTGGTATCAGAGCAGCATTGGTTCTCAAGACAAAGCTTAACTAGCTTGAGCAAAGATCCAGGACAATGGAGGTATTCAAACTGAACAAGGTGATTGAAAATGGAAAGCTAGATCTGGAAATGGCCATAGCTAAACTCAAAGAAGCAAAAGAACATCTTTCCCAATCCCTAAGAAGAAGGAAGGAACTTGCAAATCAGATGAATGATCAGAATTACATTGAAGAAAAGATTGAAGATCTTTTTCCCTCAAATAACTCAGATGAAGCAAACAACGCTGTCAAAGAACTCCTAGAAAAGAATGGGTCTTTGTAGGAAGAAGTGAGAAAATTAAAAAGAGAACAAGAGCTACACTCTACAAGATTCTGTGAGATCTTGGAACAAAGAAACAAGTTAAAAGATGAATTAGATGGAAGGAACATTGAAGTCCAAAATAAAACCCTTCAGCTAGAAAACCTAATTGATCAGATCTCTCATACAAATGAGGAAATTCTGAATCTAAGATCAGAAATAGAAAGCACAAGAGAAGAACTAAGATCTGAAAAGGAAATCAATCTAAGATTGGTGGATGACCTAAACACTGAAAAACAAATCAATGAAGGAATGCTGAAAAGTCAAGAAGACTTGAATCAGCTGTATGAGCAAAATCTTCATAGGCAAAAAGGAAAAGCAGGACTTGGATACAAAGGAGAAGGTGAATCTTCTAAGAAAGGTACTCAAAGGAATCAAAAACCTACTTGTAATCACTGTGGTAAAATAGGACATACTTCAAATAAATGTTGGAACAATGAAAAAGAAGAATTCAATGGAAAATGTTACAGCTGCAATCAACCTGGTCACAAAGCAAATGAATGCAGGGAAAAACCAAGATTCAGAGGTAATTGTCACAAGTGCAACAAACAAGGTCACAAGGCATCCGAGTGCAGATCCAAAACATTTAATCCAGCAGAACAAATTATGAAAGCAATGTTTGGATGGGACTACAACACCTGGTGTAGATGTCATTACTGTGGAGAATATGGACACATTGGCATGAATTGCATAAAACATCATCTAAGGAAAAGAGATACTACCGTAAGATGCTTCAAATGCACTAAACTCGGTCACATAGCCAGAAGCTGCATGAATGCTAGTGAAGTTGAAGATGGAAAGAAGAATGAAGCAACTAAAGTCAGGAAACAGGTGAGACAAAAATGGATTCCTAAATCTACCGAGCAATCCAGTCCAAGTAATGGAATGGATGGCTCTACCGACTCAAACTAAATCTCCAAGAAAGCACTGGAACTATATTCTCATAGACCAATCTCAAGCAGTTCCAGAATAGAATTAAAAGAAAGATCTAAATCAGCATACAAGATGTAGTAAGATCACAGCGAGGTTGGTATCAATCTTCACTCAGCAAGGTCGGTATCAGTCTTCACCGAGCAAGGTCGGTATCAGTCTTCACCGAGCAAGGTCGGTACCCGTCTTTACCGAGTGAGGTCGGAGCAATATGAATTCTCAAGTTCACCGAGTTGCGAAGTCTTTACCAAGCAATTAATTCTTAGTGGGTGACAGTCTGTCAGAATTCATACCCTAATTTGTACTGAGCATTAATGACAGAGTTATAAACAAAAAGAAAGTAATCGAACTCATTCTTCACCACGAACCTTTAGCATTTTGAGAGCAGAAAATTTCAAGAGCAACCCAGCGATTCAACACTTTTGCGAAAGGAATTTTCTGTGAGCTACCATGGCATCATCCAGCACATCAGCGAAGAAAGGATCTGATATGTTAGTCCAAGGGGAATGGAAAGCACCAGATTTCAAGATCATGCCCGCAATTGCAGCAGCCCTAGATCCGAACGGAGCTCAATCTCAGATTCCTCCTAAGGTACTACTTATTAACGATATCCACAATCATTTCAACTATTCAATTCATGAAATGGGGAACCTAGAATTAGATACTGTGCGTGAAGAACTATGTGTGGATGGTATTCTGAAACCCGAGCACAAACATCTGGAAGATAAAGGTTTAGTTCACATTGCACATCTACCTCAAAACTTTCGAGATAAATGGGTTAGATACATTCTCAGCCGTGTACATGATGGGAAGATTTGGCTTGAGCAACCCATAGAGATCACAAAGAAGATGATTCATCAAATCACCGGTCTTCCCATGTTGAACAAAGCAAAAACTACCAAAACCCTAGGTCGAACGGAACTAGAGAAGAAAACCCTAGCCGAGTGGGACGGTAGAGGCATGAAAGTTAGTAGCGTTACCGATGCTGAACTGAAGTTTGGTACACACATCATTGCCCATAAGATTTACAGTTCTAGTTGACAGAATAGTGTCTCCTGTGAAGCTATTGACCTAGCATACAAAGTGGTTAAGAATAACTTAACATTTGACCTAGCAGACTTATTGTTAAAGCAGTTTAACAAAAACATGGAAAGCATTCAAACTTCCAAAAACAATCCATGTAAGTTTGGATCCTTATTGGTCTGTTTATTCTTTTATGTTCAGAAATTCTTCCCTTCTAAAGGAAAATTTTTATGGAGAAAAGATGTACCAGCCCTTTATGAAATAAATGAATACATCTCAGAAATGGGTGAAAATTTTGAAAGCATCATGGATAATTATTTTGAGTCTTTCAAGGAGAAAATGAATGACAGATTCCGGATTCCACAGAAGTTGGTGGAAGATTACAAAGATGACATTTGTTTTATGGTGGATTGTGATAATGTATATATTCAAGCAGCTAAACCGAGGACTGTATATGTAAAACCTCTTCCTTATGAGGTAAATATTGATGAAACCAAGAATATCATTGAAGCTCTTCTTAATTAGTCTGTCAATCCCAAAGCTCCATATTTTGGAACATATGATGAAGCTAAGGTAAGAATTGAACTAAGCATAAAGCTTCCACAGGCGGTAAACAAAGGAAAGAAGAGAATAGCCAAAATGCAAATGATAACCGAGGACAAAGAAGAAAAAGATGAAGAAGAAGAGGAAAAGGATGAGAAAACAGAGGAACCAGAACCTGCAAAGAAGAAAGGAAAGGTATTCATCACTAAGGCACCTAAGCCTCCCACTGCTGTATTTACAAGGAGAAATGCAAGAGGCAAGGCAGACAAGGCAGACAAGGCAGATAAAGACATAGTATTCAAAAGGCCTCCTTTAAACTTTCAAGAAAAGATCAAACTCTTTAGAGACGGATCAGGATCTGGAGTAAGTAACATAAAATCTTTTAGATATGAAACCAGATCAGAAACAGAACAGAAGGAAATAGAAGATGCTGTTATTGAAAAGATGGGACAGTGGAAATACTCTCCTGAAGAATTAGCCCCACAGGTTCCAGCAGTTCTATTAAATCCAATAAAAATGAGATGGAGAAATGCAAAGCAAACTGTGATAGATATATTTGATCAAACCCTGAGACAGTTAATGCCGAGCTTGAAAAATGATGAAGTAAAGAAGGCATTAAAAGAAAATGAAAGTAAGATGACATTAAACTTCAATACTTGTTTGATTTTGATCAACAATATTGAATCGGTTGTGAAGGCTGCAAATGCCACATGGAAGAACATATACCACCTTCACCAACCGAGTATTGAAACAGTCATAATAAAAGATATTGAAGATGACAGTGATGAACAAGAAGAAGACACTGAGGTAGATGATACTGTGAGGATAGCAACAGAAGTCATTGCATCCCTTCCTACCTCTCCAGTAAAAGTTTCTACATCCAGCCCGGAGACACCTTCAAGCATGGTTGTGACAACTTCAACATTTGTCCAATCATCTATAGCAACAACAGAAGCAACTATCATTTCTTCTACCGAGTTGCAGTCTCCCGCATCATCAAGTTTTCCAGCAGTAAGTTTTCCAGTTTTTGAATCTTCAAGTGTAAATATTTTAAGTTCTCCAGTAGAAAGTATACCAGTCTCTATAGCTAGCCCTACTATATCTACTGTCACTACTACCAAGGAATTAAGTACAGATAAGCCTAAGGCTCTACCGAGTATAAAATTTTTGGGTAAGAATGTAGTAGAGGATATAGACTTAGATGAAGAGATAGAGATTCCTACATTGGATTTTGCAAATCTATCAGTGGACCAAATGCAAAATATAGGTGAGATCCTCCAAAGGAAAGAAAAACAAAAGAAGCTTAAAGAGGAGAGAGACAAGGAATATCAAATCATCAAGGATGCTAAGGACAGTTTGTCTGATGCATTAGGTATTAAAGTAGACTCCTCCCAACATATTTTGCTACAATTAGCAGAAGTAGTTAATAAATACAATGAGGATTCATCTGGGACAGAAAAGTTAGTTGAAAGAGCCGAGAAGAGATTCAACAATAAAGTGCTTGAGCACATTGCTCAGCACATAGCTATTAACCAAGTAGAATTGTCTTCAGTTTTGTCAAACATTGAATCTATCTATTCGAATGCTACCTCTCTTTTGGCCAGATTGTGCAATATTGCCGAGTTCACAAAGGATGTTAAGGATAAAATGAATAAAATGGATGAGGACATGAAGATTAGCATACAGAAGCTGCAACTTGAACCAAGTTCAAGCTCTGCTCATCACATGAAAATTTCACACCTATCAAATATGCAGTCTGATCTACTGAAAGAAGACACAAGGATCCGGTCCACACTGTTAGACATCCAACACATGATCCTTCCCATCATGAATACAATGTATAAGCACATTGAACATTCCAAAACATTGATTCATGACAATCAGTTCTCTATAGCAGATCACATGATTGAACTCTCTGCAGAAGTCCAAATTGCAATCCAAACATGTAAGATTCTGCAAGAAAGTTGGGACAGAACCCTGGCACTAATAATGAAGGTACATTCTGATTTTCTATCAAATTTTGGATTCTCTCTGTAAATAACTTGTATATACACCTTTGGCATTATCGTCAAAAAGGGGGAGATATGTATAGAGGGAGATATATGTATAGAAGAAGATTTGTATAGAAACAGTTAGCACATTGAAAGGGGAGACAATGTATAAAGCTCTATAACAAAGAAAAATTTTGAAAAATCAAAATAAAACTCACCATGATTCATGTATATAAGTTTTGGCCAATAAGTGTTTTTGTCACTAATGCCAAAGGGGGAGATTGTTGGCATTAAGCAGAATTGCCACTAGTGACAACACTTATTTGCATTCTCAGTGCAAACTGAGCAGACAGTGCAAACCGAGCAGACAGTGCAAACCGAGCAGACAGTGCAAACCGAGCAGACAGTGCAAACCGAGCAGACAGTGCAAACCGAACAGGACAGTGTAAACCGAGTAACATCATGTCTACCGAGTCACCAGTATTTACCGAGTTCAAAACCTACCGAGTGATCAGTATGAACCGTGCCTTCACTTCTACCGAGTGCATGACGATGCCGAGTAATGCAGTGGACGCTGAGTATCAGAAAGTCACCGAGTTAGTTTGCAGGAACCGTGTAACCATACTTGGGCCGACTTAGTAGCACTTATGTTTATTTGTCAAGCCGACTTTGTAATTGTAATTAAAATTAATTGTTTAAGACTTGTATATAAACAATGTTGTAAAAATGTCAAAAAAAAAAAAATGTAAGTAAGAAGCATATATGTGAAAAA
Source organism: Chamaecyparis obtusa (assembly GCA_027943335.1). NCBI lineage: Eukaryota > Viridiplantae > Streptophyta > Pinopsida > Cupressales > Cupressaceae > Chamaecyparis > Chamaecyparis obtusa. The sequence continues at coordinate 34,815 of BSBK01008861.1, forward strand.
GAAAGAAAGGCAGAGATAAGTGAATTACAAAGGGCTTCAGAAGTATAAGGAACAGCAAAGACAAATTCATCACAGAAGGTGATCAGTACATTAGCGAATCTCAATCAGCAATCCAGTTGCAAAGCCAGAGATCTACTGTTTCATCCTAACAGGTGAATCAGTACTAAATCCTTTAACCGGGTAGACTTAACAGTCTTTTGTAAAATCTCTTTACTGAGTGCATACTTCATTGTATCTTTTGTAAATCCTTTAACAGGGTGGATTTAGCAATCCTTATTGCTCCTAACAGGGTAGATCATCAGAAGTGATCAAATTGTAAGCCTTAACTGGCCAACTTTATTCTGCAGTATTAAAGCTTTGTGGGTTTCATCCCCACCCCAGTTTTACTTTCTTTTTGGAAGGTTTCTGGGTAACCAAATCTATGTGTCATTATTGTGAATGCATTTAAGTTTCATGCTTTCTGTATGCAAAGGTTAAAAGTAAATTACATGTTAAATTGAAAGAAAATTTGGAGTTACTGATTCACAACACTCTTAAAAAAATAGACAATGACTCAGGAAGATGTTAACAATCTTGTAGAATATTTGAGTAACTTAAAACTTCAAAATAATTTTATTTTTTAGGAGTATAATAAGGTGTTGTCACTCCTACCTTCTCCGCATCCTTCTTAAAATTCATCTACTACTTCAAGTGCACTTTAGGAGATAAAGGTGATCAAGGATGAAGTAGCAAGTTTGGAAGATGAGATCAAAAGGATAAAAGTGACTGAGAAAAGCTCAAAAGATGATGAAGAGAAGACAGTAAGTGATTTGGTTGAAGAGAACAATACATTTTTATAGGATATAAAGGTGCACAATGATGAAGTAGAAAGGTTGGAAGATGAGCTCAAAAGGAGCAAAGTAGCTCAAAAAATTTATAAACAATGATCAAGAGAAGAGAGTTAGTGATTTGGTAGAAGAGAATAATACCTTGTCACAAGAGATAAAGGTGCTCAATGATGAAGTAGGAAGGTTGAAAAATGAGCTCAAAAGGAGAAAAGTGGCTTAGAAAAGTTCAAATAATGTTGATGATGAGGATGACCCAATTTATGTGTTGACTAAAAAGCTACATAAAAATAGGATGACCCACATCTATAATGTTATTGAACTCATTTGGGTGACTTATAAATATTGTATAATAAAATGAATGTGAATCATGTTAGGTCAACAGTCAGATTGAGATGCTACTTAAAAAACTGATCTCCTCAAGTGGAACGTTTACAAATGTTGCTTGAACATGCAAGTTTGGATGATATTACTGGAAATTCCATTTTTAAAATTACTTAAAAATTTTATGAGTTGTGAAATATTCTAAAAAATCATATCTTTTTCCATGAAAATTTTATTCACTTGGAAAGGATTTATGATGACTGATCAATACAAGCTCCTACTATTCTAACAGTAGAAGCGGAGTTGAATAAGTTTTCAAGTTGGAGGTCTGATTTTCACCTTAAAGTTAGACATGCAACAAGAGGATATGATAATTTTGGAATTATAAACATGGGAGTGATGAAGTATACGTTGGAAAAAATTTACTCTATTGAGTATTGGATGCTTGAGTTTTACAAGATTGTGGAAATTGTGCTTGATTATATGAGAATTATCATATGACATGTGTCAATAGATTGCTTGGGTAGTGGGCCTTCTAGGTAGAGATCATTCAAAACAAACTTACAAAGAAAAGGCTCAATTTCCAATTCGAGATACACTTTTTTTTTGGACAAAAACATGTTTTTGATTGCAGGTAAAAATACGTTTTATGGGGACCCAAAACCCCTTACAAGTCTAACATGAAAGGAATAAGCATTAAGTTCACTGAAATGAAACAGGACTAGAAACCAGCCTACAAGACACAAAACTAGGACAAAAAAAAACAAACCAGAAAACTGAAACCACACCCAGCAGCAAAAAAAACCCAAACAACTAAGAAAGCACATGAACAGGGGAGCAGGAATACCTAGGCAAACTCTAGACGAGTTCCATCTGCCTCTTTCTTTGCCTTAAAAACTTTCTTGATTACCACGTTGAAATCTGAAAGCCATATTTTTGAAACATGTTTGACAAAAATATGTTACATACATACATTTTATCCATAATGGCACAAATTTTATTTTTCTACTTTTCATTACTTGGATTTGAAAGTGAATACGTTGTTTATTTTTCAAATGAAAGTAAATATGTCATTGATCTTGCAATAATTTTTCATTGCATATGGAAAATAAAATATAATCCAACTACACAAAACCCCTCCTTAATAACATTTCTCAAAATCCTTTTAAAAAAAAAATGAAAATTATATTAAAAAAAACATTTTTTCAATAAAAATTGAATGACTTCCAATTGAATAGTCATATCTAAGATAGAAGAAATTGTAATTTATATTATCTCTTTCATACTAACAATCTTACATAACATAATTTACATCTCTTCGGGATGGCTTGTGTTGACAATACATATCATGAAATGATTGCGCAAGTTTTTGAAGGGTGCTCCACTCTCCATCTAATGGAAGCTCAATTTGTTGTATCGCATGGTAAGTGACCTGCAAATTTATCATCGATTCATATTTGGAAGAGAAATCTGGATTTCACACCAATGTTGCATTCCAGGTTATCAATGGTCCAATGTGTTGACTGTTTTCATCAACACTATTTGGAAAACCAAGATCTCTTAATTTTTTCTCCTTTCCATCTAGCTTTATCACCTTTTTTGCAGCCCTACCTAAATATTCCTCTGCTTCCCATAGTTTCACACATTTTGGAATGATAGATGATGTCTTTACTAAGGCATCAATGTAGTTGTGAATTCCCTTTGTTTCCAAATTGTTGTCAGTAGATTTGTAGAGTATTTGTAAAATTTTTTTTGTAATTTCCTCTCTAGAACAAACCTCTATGTTCTTATAAATGTATTCCTTGAGCTTCATATAGTGTCCTCTCATACTTTCATTCAATTGAAACCACTGACACAAGTAGTCATTCCTCTACATTATTTTCCCCAAAAAAAATTCTTTTATAAACCTATTGCCTTTTTAGTAGTCTCCTTCATTTTTTTCTTTGTTCAATTTTGATCATATTTTCAGCCTTCTACATGTCTTGTCCCATTTTTTCACCCATTTTTCTTTTTTCTTCTGCTTTTTCTTCCCTTTGTGTTTCCTTTAGCCTTCTCCACTTTATTATATAATATGGTTGCAGTGTTTCTTTGATTGTCTAATTTTTTATTTCTCATTTTATAGGTATTTTTAGCCTTCTACATGTCTTGTCCCATTTTTTCACCCATTTTTCTTTTTTCTTCTACTTTTTCTTCCCTTTGTGTTTCCTTTAGCCTTCTCCACTTTATTATATAATATGGTTGCAGTGTCTCTTTGATTGTCTAATTTTTTATTTCTCATTTTATAGGTATTTTCAGCCTTCTACATGTCTTGTCCCATTTTTTCACCCATTTTTCTTTTTTCTTCTACTTTTTCTTCCCTTTGTGTTTCCTTTAGCCTTCTCCACTTTATTATATAATATGGTTGCAGTGTTTCTTTGATTGTCTAATTTTTTATTTCTCATTTTATAGCTCTCTCTCTCTCTCTCTCTCTCTCTCTCTCTCTCTCTCTCTCTCTCTCTCTCCATTATTTCTTTGTTTGGGCCATATGTGGGAATTACCTTATTCGTTACAGGTTGGTACTTATAACCTATAGTAGTTGCATCCATCTTTAATTTATTCTTATTTTCTTTATAGATATATTTTTTTTACAAATTGATCAAAGAAAGCATTGCAATGAAAACATGGGGTTTCTAATGTAATTGAATGTTTGAAAGGTCAAATGGAACTTATAGCGATGTATGAACCTTCACCTATGCTTGTGGTTCAAACTAGTGCATTTTGAGGATTAGCAACACCAATTTCTAATGCTTTCCCACTATCACTTGCAAGTGGAGTTTTTGGACTCTTTTGAGGGGTTTGTTGTGAAGCTGCAAAAAATATATTTGGAGTGACAATCAATAGAGTTGTATTTGTACTTGCCAATTTTGTCAGAACATTTTTCTTCTTCAGAATGCCTTCACCTTGATCACTAGGATTCTATAAGTGTATAGTATCTTCTACTATTGGCATCTTGTGAGATATTTCTTATTATTTTACTTGTCCATGATAACTAGTACTTTTACCCATTCCATCCCCATCAGTGGAAGTAGCACTTGATTCAACACCAATACCATGTTCTGGTTGTGATTGTATATGAATGTGGGTAATATCCACACCAATGATGGTGGAACTTGATTGAACACAATGATCAATCCCATTTTGTGGTTATGGTTGTGATTGTATCTAAGTTTGGCTACTATCCACATAAATGATAGTGGCACTTGATTCAGTACCATGAACAATCTCATGTTCTAGTTGTTATTCAATCTAAGTGTGGGTACAATCCACACCAATGAAAGAGATACTTGATTAAACATCATGACCAATCCCATGTTTTGGTTCTAGTTGAGTTTGTATCTGAGTGTGGGTACTATCCACACCAATGAAAGTGACACTTGATTCAACACCATGACCAATCCCATGTTCTAGTTGTGATTTAATATGAGTGTGAGTACTATCCCTAGATTTGCCACCAGTGGTAGTGGCACTGTCACTTGCTTCAACACCAATAGGATTACTATGTTTTGGTAGTGGTTGTAATTGACTGTGAGTGTCTACACAAACTATATTTGAAGCTCTAAAAAAATGAGAAGAAGGGGTGCGAGTAATACCTTTGTGTGAACTGATTCATCTCCAATGGCTGGTTTCTCACCACGTTTTGGTGGAAGTGGTGTGTTAATTGGAAACCAATGGCCTTCTCCTTTGGGACCCAGACCATGACCTTCATAACCCATTTTTTTCATAATTTTTTCCCCTTTTCTATATTTTTCTCTCATGGAATCATCCACTCCACTCAATTTTGTAGATTTTGAAGTAGATATTAGAATGGTTGTGGGATTCTCATCAGCCTCATCCTAATTATTATCATAGTCATTACTTTTTTCATATGATTCAATGGGATGCTCATTATTCCACAATTGGCTAAACTCATCATCCTACTAGATTTCATCAAGATCTACACTGATGTTTTTTTCACCAAGATTCTTCTTCATAGTCCAAAAATTAGTAATTTTGGTTCTATTCCACATTCCTTCCTGTAATGCCCAAAATTTAACACACTAGACTGGACGTCACACAACCCCTTTAATCTACTCAAACATAGGAAAAAAAAGCATCACAATTTTTTTTTAATTCCTTTTCTATATACAAGGACATGCTACATATATCAGGCAATATAGTAAGGTTTCTCTTGTTAAATCATTTAGCTAGAATTTCAAAACTAATATTACACCTACTCAGAATGATAGACTTTATAACAACGCCCAAGGAAAGATCAAAACTTGCAATCACATACCCGAGAACTCTCTCTTCATGTTCCATATGTTTGTCTCTCATCCCAATTACTTGTACCTGCATACATGATTGCCAGCTAGGTGCATAATATAAGATCCGTTAGAGGTTAGATACAAGATCATGAAGATAGTTCTATCATCAATATGTTACATAAATAATCAAGGAAGTATTTACATCATATTATTGATAGACGAAAGGAATGTATGAGCTATGAAGAATGAGTAAGCCATTATTAATATAATCCTACAAGGACAAGTTACCTGAGTCTTTTCAAGGAATCTATTAAATAGATACCCAATAGTTACATTCCCATAAAGTAAGTTTACTAAGGAATTACTCAATAAGCTTATTTTTACAAAGTACCCTAAAGTCTCATTCAAGAAAATTTCCTAAACTGATGTGTGATTATAATAAGATGAGATCCAAATAGAAATAAAATAACAAGTACATGCTCTCCTCCCATCCAGATGGCATCATGAGACCTCTAAGGTCCTAGCCAACCCCCGAGCAAAGTAGAATCCCCTTTTTTTTTTCTCTGCACCATTATGATCAATGGTGGACTTCCTTTCCATGTCATTAAAAGAAGGCCGATAGACAAATTATTCTTAAGGGTTCCTAGACACTCTAACAAAGTTAATCTAAGTCGTCTTTATGTTAATACTTTTCCATAATGTTTATATAGTTCTTCAATTTAATAGACTTAGTTTAACCAAGTTGCATCCTGACACTACACAATCTAACTATCTGTAAGATAGTATAAAATCGAGTTATAGAGATCCTTTATTAATTAGCATTTTTTTCTTTTTGTAAAACTAATTTCTAATAACCATATTATGAGAGTGAGACTTTCTAACAAAAAATAAAACAAATCAAGAAGAAACATTAACATGACTCATAACATCGATTCTAAAGACTATACAATTTCTACATGAGGTTGCCAATGGGTTAAAATTGTACTTAACATGTTATATCCCGAGAAACTTCAAAACTAGAGCCACACAATTAACTTACCATTTAATTTCATTTCCTTGTATACACGATCTATAAGGCATAACAAGTTCTCCAACCCCTCTTTTTCTAATTCATAGGAAAATTATACTACACTATTTATTTGATAATTCTATATTTAGAATTATAACATCAACTAGAAGTGATGAATTAACTATGATAGATTAGGAATAAAGACAATTAAGTGAAATTTCTTGCAAAGATTTCAACTATAGATTTCGTATATGTAGAGTAGTGTGAACATTCTCCCACAATATAAATCCTATAGTCTTTAATGAAATAACATACTAATCATTGTACGAATTTTAACAATGCAAAGATGAAATGTGTTCTAGATTTGTAGGTAATGTTCATTGTAAGGTTCGTTACAATTTAGCTAATAAAAGCCACAAGATTTTTTTATTTATATATAATAACTAATATGAAACCCTAATCAACTCCTTAAATCAATCTCTCTTTTTGAAACAATAAATTATTTAAATAGACACAATACAACAAAAGATGCTAATATCGATGTGTAAAAGACAAATGAGATTCAATTCAATTTTCATTTATTTTATAGAAATATATCTATCGTAACTTAAAACATGAAGTAAATAATACCTCAATCTTGTTTATTTCACAAAAGAAAGATTATATTTTCATTTACAAGATTAGCTTAAATGAAACAGTTCTCTCACGGGTTAAGTGTCTAAAATCATGTATTATATTTTACTAGTTTTCTGGCATTTAAAATTTAAATATTAAGTTTGACTAAATTTTCCTAGTATTAAGATCTACTCAAATAAATCTACTTAAACGTTGATTAAGGTAGAATAAGCAACTAACCTCTCCATGCCTACTAAAATCTGAAGAGTCGAGTGAAGACTATAAGCTGTAATCAGAGGATGCAGAGTGGCTGGAGTTAATGTTGCTTGAATTTCTATGTAGCAAATAAATTTTATTCACTATCTACTTCTGACGCAGGCCTCTGTCAGGAGATAATAATTCTTTCATAGCATTATCTGGCTCAACTCTGTCATTCTCTGAACTGTAAAATTCATATATGGATCTTACATTCTCATTCAAAGAGGCCAACTTAGTAACAGCATTGAGATTTTCAGGATCAACAAGAAATTTACTCCTTCCCTCTTTCCATCTTATTATCTTTGCTTCTCCTCGACTAGTATTGGCACTATATATACTGTCCTTGATGAACATCTCGAGCCATAGAAATTGTCTGCACAACAAAAGGTTCCAAGGGCATTGTGCCATCAAATATTACATCATGACAATCACTCAAGGCAGTGACAAGGAGAGACACTGCTGGATCAGTTGATGTGTGGTGCAACAGTTCTGATGCAACCCACAAATCATGATGTCCACGAGAGTTCAAGGCTTGGTATACAACATTTGTTTCCTTGAAAGCGTCTACTTCTACTACCACAACACTTTTTTTTTAATCTTCCAAGGCCAGGTTCAAAGCAAGAACCCATGAGGGGACTGAGAAATTTTCAAAGAGAATACGAGATCTGCCAGCACATTACACCAGTCTTAGTTCTTTAATAGAGGTGGTCAGCTATGCCTCCTCTACAAAAGCCTCATGGCCATGTCTGATAATTTGGTCCCGAGAGCGGCATGAAAGTGCGTGAGAGTGGACATGAGCAAATCTCTGTTTGAAATGACCTCTACGTGCTTGCAAGCGCCTCTGGATCATGATTTTTTCCTCCCTTCGGTACCACTCTCCAGAACATTCCCATGCTCCCTCTGTAAGCTGCCCAACCATTTTTGTGCAGGTAAAGGAGATGCGAAGCGGCAGAGAGTCCCTTCGTTCTACCCTGAGGCGAATGCGTGGGAAGCAAGCGTGCCCCCCCAGTATTACAAAATCCTTGATCCCCTTCTCAAACATAGTATTTGCCGCCATTATACCTGACTTTCCAGCCCCAACGATAATGGTGGTGGTGTCAGCAACATCACAGCTTCTTTTGTGCTCCATGCTGGAAAACTCTCCCGACGATCTCTATCTATCTCTGCAGATTCCTGGGGAGGGATCCTCTATCTTGGACGTTTTACTCCCCCTTTATGGTAGCTCGTGACCTGCAGAAGCACACCCAAGCCAGTTCTCAGCCACCGAATAGTTTCATGGCTTCTTGAATGAGACCATCCTTGCAGAGGCCGTCGAGCATAGCCACAACGTTGGGAATCAGTCCCCTTTCTTTCATCCTCCCCAAAGATCATTCCCTCGAGCCCTTTTTTTTTTTTTAGCTCCCCCCCAAACTGAAGCTTCGTACTCCCCTATCCTCCCTTCCTCGAGCAAAACCCGAACAACCTAAGCTGCAATCCCCTGTCAGTAGATCTTGTCCCGGAAGATTTTCACATCTTCACATCTTTTCACTATTAAGTTGCGTAATGTCCTATTCGTTTTCTCAATAAAAAGTGATCTCCCTGAACCCTTCGTCAGAAGACAGAACGGCAACGCCTAAATAGCAAAGTAAACTATGCGAATCGTCCTCCCCCATACCCTAGTCTACTGTATAATAAATGATCTTCATGGCTTGCAGAGTCGGAAAAAGCCTCGACCAGTCTCCTGTGCTCTGCATCTGGCCTTTTTCGAGAATGTCGCCTGGTCAATTCCTCACCTTCCTCCATCTCCCATCGATTTAGTCAAGGAAAGGACCTCCAGTTCTTGGCAGGTCGTACCTTGAGCTCTTAGCATACCTAGTTATTAATTAGCTTCCAATATTTTATAGAACTAACCAATTAAAAGGTAAAACAAATCATATAATAAATTCCTTAAAACCTAAAAGGTATGATATATGTTATTTGTGCTATCACCTCATCTATGAACTAGCATTCTTAAACCACTTAACTTCAAGTCCAAAATGCAAGGTTGGCCTATTCGGTATATGTCATTATATATATTGTCTAATCATTCAATATATATCTAAGAAAGAATGTAAAGAATTATCACAAGCAATGAAATCAATGAGGAATTACTCATTCTAAAACCCGTAGAAAAGATTTACTATTCGAGTACTACATTTCAAATTGTTTAAGCTATATGTTTGATATCCTATCCATATCCAATAACTACAAAACTTATACATACATTCAACATACCTCTTTTCTTGACTACTTGCATTTGTGTTGCTAGGGGCTTGTTGACATGGTATCTCTCATGGACACATGGTCTTTAACACTAAACACAAATCAAGGCTTGCAATAATGTTAGCTTGCTATATAAATCCAATTTCGCATAATTATTTTGCAATAATTCACTTACTTAGGAATTATTATTGTTATATTTCAATAGTCATATTAAGAATGTAACTAATTCTCTCATAGTCAAATACAAAATTTATTATTACACTCAACCACAATTTGATCACATCTCTTGAATTTCTATCTCCTTATGACCACATATTTTAGTCACACTAAGGAGTAATTGACTTGTATTCATACTCAATGCAAATATGTTCAACCAAAGCATTAAATATGAGCTAAGATGTCAAATATAGTTCTATGTAAATTTATTTTCAAGCTAAGATGAGGATTCATATGTTATGACATTAGAGGTATAGAAAATGAAATATTAAATACTCAAAATATTACCATTATCGCTTGTGAACATACCTTGTAGATTCTTTTGAATGGTTTCTTTTTAGAAATTAGAATAATGATTTTAGTACTAGAACTAGAAATAAAAATATTAAAGTACATTTTAAAAGTTTATGCAAAAATTAAATGAGATATCCAAAGTGCCATAATATATATATATATATATATATATATAACAAAACTTGGTCTATTCTACACATACATCATAACTATTGGCAAGGTCTAGTAGTAAACCAAATGTCCACTATATTAGAATCTTGTAACATACCTCAAAATAGCATCAAAATATGTATTAACAGTGTCCATATATCATTGGGGCCTCACACTTCCATACTTTGTTGCTTTAGTTTTTGGGGGATAGCTTTTTAAAATGGATCAGTAGATTTTTGGTAGAAATTGTTGGACCTCTTATTTTCATTTTGATTTTGGGTGCCCTGCTCTGTTATTCCCCATGCCATAATTAGTGATGACAATTCTTCTATTGATATATTTTTGCTAGAGCTTGTTTCCTCTATCAATTTTTTGACCTCATCCCAAGACTCCCTATTTTTAAACAATTCTAGTAATGGTTTACTTGCATGTTGAAATTTTATTGCAGAGTTCTTATTCTCATTATGTCTTTTCTAAATGACACTGCATGGATCACGTTGCCAGTAACTATTAGCATTAAAATTAAAATTAATCCAAATATTTATGTACAAGGATAAATGTTTTTTTCTCAAATGCGAACATCCACATGAGAAAGGTAAAGAAGGAAATATGGTCTTCTTCTTCTGGCCATAGAAGAGTTTATCTATACTTTCTATATGTCATACATATTCTAATGCAAATACCATCTTTGTCACATGTATTGAAAGTTTGTGGGCTTGTAATCCTACTTCATAACACCTTAACATAGTATATTCTTCCATGAGGAACTACTCCACCAATTTTATTTGAGATTTGAGTTAAATGCAATCTCTACAAGACATAGGCAATCTAGGCATTGGAGTGTTTGTAATTTTATGATATATTGGTGCCAAAAATAAGTCTACAAAATCGACGTAGTTCCTTATTTTATCATGCATCCTTATCTTAGGTGCTCATTCACATATTGGAGCCACTATTCTATCCTTGTCATTCTTATACACCTGAATCTCAAGCTTGTTTCTCTTAAAAATTCCATGATATTTTTCTAGAAGAAGATGACACAAGTAGGTTGTGAACCTAAATGTCTTAAAGTTACATTTTTTAATCATTACAGATTGATTGTGCATGGATTGAACAATGCTCTCAATAAAATTATATCTAAAAAGTTCATAAATACAATGGATATTAAATATCATTTGATGAAAGAACATGTTAAGAACACACAATGAGCTGACAAGACCCAGTGTAGAAATATACTCTCTAATACCATATGTAACACCCCACTAGAGAACCTAAGAGGATGAATCAAAACCTAAAAAGAAACATGCATTTTTTTAACCATGGGATACAAATAACATCAAAATTACAATTCCATATAACACTAACTTATTAATGATACAATGTTTAATTTAAAATACATATCATTAATTGCAACATGAGAACTAAAGAATACTCAAATAGAAAATTCCTCTTAGGTTCCCTAATGTTTCTACTAGCAACATATACCATACATGAATAGTATAGTTAGGCCCACATGAAACTCTAAAAAATTTTACAACATGAATGAAATCATTTAAATATTTCAACCAAATAACATATATAGTCACATGATCAAATCAAGGTTAAACATCTTTATCCACTTCTTTAATTACATCACAAATAATTAGAGATAAATGTTAAACATTTACATGTAATCACTAAAACTTATTTAGATATACATTTTACACTCATCCCCTCAAGGATATTATAATATTACATGAATAAGATGATATAGATAATGTTTCATCATTACATCAACATGAAGCTATATAATGAGATGTAATGAAGCATAGAAATAATCTGGCCACATGAACAAAAAAATACAAAGAAGAAGATGCAAGACCATCCCAAATCTCGATCAAACTCCAAAAAATATTTGATAGGTAAAATACTTACCCCCCAGTCGTGTGGAACCCTAAGGCCCACTCCTACGAGCTAGGAGGTAACACAAATCCCCATACCATACAAGCATCACATGATAGGAAATAAATAATGGAACATCCAAACAAAGGAATATCATAGGGAATACATTAGGGATACCAAAGGTTAACCAACAAGATAAAAAGAGGGAAATTTAAGACACATTTAGGAGAGTGTCAATACATAGCCCATGACAATTATGGGTTTTTGTGTCATTCTTCCTTTTACAAGGATATGGAAGCTAATATTTTAACTCCATGCCACAAAGGAAAACCCAAATATTAGTTGGACTTCTCCACCCATCTATGGTCTACACACAATCTATCATAGCCATGGGAGAGGTAACATAAATATCTTGTTTAGTGTTCTATCCCATCCCCAAAAAATTATTAGTTATCACTATATTATGTACCTATAATGGTTTACCTTGGCCACCACTTAGGGCACTGACCCCCATTGCAAGTCACTCCCCTAACCATGCTCCTACAAAACCACTCCTTTGCTCCAAACTAAACAGTCAAAAGAAAACATCAAGAATACAATAACCGTAAAAGATCATCATAAATACATCCTTCAAAGGAAACCTCTAATCAGAGTTTTGAGCATAAATACATGAAAATGTCAACAAGATCCATCTATGCCATCAAAATAGAAGCGACATCAAAATCTATATCATAAATGCGTCATATTGAGAATCTTGTAGGAACATCTCTAGGTTCCCAAAACACAAATACAAAACCAGATACAACAGAACCCATGCATAGTCCCTTTTAGATCCAAACATCAAATATCATAGTTCTCCCATCATCAAAAGATGGCATCCATATTTATAAAATATCCAAGTGGTGAAACAATTCTCTTGTGACCTCAATTACATAGTTGGGCCCTAACAAAACACATTAAAATTCCACATGCAAGTATTGAATTGACATATAATATCTATAAACAAGAAGACATCAATAAGTGCAAACATAGAGATAAGATCATAAACTAGAATAACCCCTAAGGCCTCTTGTACCAAAATGAAAACCATCAAGACAAAACCCCAACCTATGGTATTAATAAGGGAAGCCCAACATTAAACCCTCAACATCACATCTTACATTATCATATAAAGTCCACAAGATCAAACAAGGTGACTAAAAGATGTAATATATGAAACATTATGCAACATAATCATATCACAAGAATGACTAATAAGTAAAGGCTTAAAGACAAAACTAGCCTACATAATTTTAACTCTTTATTCATTTAATAACTCAAAACCCTACCACCAAAACTAAAAATAGCCTAATTAACATCATTCCAAGCTATCGTAATAACAATGAGATGTCATACTTTATGTAAAGAAATCATATATATACAATCCCAAAATGCACATTTAACACACATCTCTACGACAATACATGTAAAGCAAAAAATAAGATATACTTATATTAAAACTCTTTTCGTTTAATACATTTTATGAATTAACAAACTCTTTATTTTTTAATTCTTATAAAAACTTCCAAAAACTGAATAAAAAATATAATTTTGATATAGATGATAGATATTTATGTATTCCTAATCTAAATACAACATAATTCCTAATCTAATAAAAGAAATAAACAACATAACGAATCAATATAAGAATCTTATATAATATTTTTATTAAGATATTAAATTAATTCTATTTCACTTATAATGTAATTATTATAATTCAAAGTTTAAACCAAAGATTAAATAATAATCTCTTTCCTTTCTAAAGACACATGGAAATTTATTTATTTATTAATATACTATGCAACTATGATATGTTTCTTTAAAGAGTCCAAAATTGTTAAACCTAAGTTAACACTTCATAAATTGTTAAATAAGACAAAATGAAGGGAAAGACTCTCCCTTATTTTCCATGTAGCCTTCCTCCACTAACTTTTAGGTTAAAGAAAAAATAAAATTATGTACAAGAGAATAAAAGTTTTCAGGTGAGTGAGGCCCACTAAATCAAATGTAACGATATGCCAACTGCCATTATTGCAAAGGAATTAGACGGACAATAATAAATGGAAGAAGAATATTACTCACGCAGACGAACGAATACATGCATGTCCAACAATGCCAAAGGAAGTGGGTAATACGTGGATGACAATAAGAGAAACTTGGATTATATGTGTAGACCGCGTAAGAAAACCTACAATAATTCACATAGGCAGCTATATAGGGTATAATCATGGAAATACCATCAACAACATGCAGGAGAAATTAAGACAAAGGATCCAAGACAGGAAATGTTGGGAGGCACACAGTCAAGTCAGCTAGTCGACTACTCAAACTCAAGCAGTTTCCATAGGTTTGATACGCTGGTCGACTAGAAGTACAGCCCCACGCTGAAAGGAATGTGGATCATAGCCTAAAATACAAGCAAAAAGGATTTATCAGTGGCCCATGCGAAAACCCATTTGCCAAGAAAGGATATGATTCCTATGGCTACTATATATATACATCGAAATAAGTACATCGAGCCTAGGAAAGAACCAAAATAAAACCACATAATCTCAGCTGGTGCAATCAGCAGACGATGAGGAAGTAGGATGACAATTTGAACCGAGTTGATAGCATTGTAAAGAATGAGAGAAAATACAGTGGTAAACATGCATGAAGGACTAAAATGACACTCCCAAACACTAATTCTATAAAGGGTTAAATACATGGGTTCTTAGTTATTGTTTCTCAGAGATTGGAAAATCAAACCTATGATTACCAGATAAAGAACCCAAAATGCGACTTTAAGGTGTTACCAAAAGAGCGTTTTCAATAAAGAAGCTAGATTTGCGGAGTTAAACACATTTTATAAAAAGAGAGAAAAAATATGAAGCCACTCAGATTTTACGCTAGTGATGGAAGAAGTGGAAAGCTAATTTAAAAAAAAAGAAAATGGAACAATGTCTCTACGCACTTGTACAATATTCCAACTCAGGAGATAGCGGTGTTTAAAAAAAAAGTAGCGAGCCAACAAGCACCCGTTTGGCAGTGCCTTTGCTCCAGAAAGACTCTGGTAGCATCCAACATCAATACCAAAAGAAATGGTCTGATCCTCCTCCGTCCCCTCTTGGGAATTCATAATAAGGTCTTATGAGCGGCTGACAAGCCTTCCAGATCCGTAGACCAGCTGGTCATTATTTCCTTCGTGAAAATCCAGAACATTCGTGATTACAAAATGATAATTTCTTTTTTCTTCTTTGAACAGTTATATTTCCTAAAAATAGGAAACATCCAACATAATATGTATAAACCATTACATCAATTGCATTAAAATGTCGTAATTGAAAATTGTACAAACAAATTTGATTCTATCATTATGGGAGGAGCAACCAATTACTTCAGCAACGGCCACCAGATTTCCAAAATCCCCTTCCAAGAAAAATCATTTCTAACATAAAAGTTCGATTACCAAGAGACGTTACCTTAACTATTTATTAAATTTATCGATTCATATTTAGGTTTATTTATAAATAAATAATAAATATGTTATATTTAATTTATAGGATGATTCAATGTTTCGTTATTATATCAACATTTAATCTATATTCAATTAATGTATTATTAGTAGTAATTATGAGATTTATTATCTTCATGATGCAAATAATATTAGGTTGTAATAGCATTACTATCTCTATTGATATAAGAGAATTCAACTAAATAAAACCATTTCTTAAAACATAGATGTCCATAACGCAATATAATATTATACATCTAATTATATACAAACAGCGATATAATAATTCATTTAATCTTTTTATTAAATAAATATTAGTCTATATCAATATTTATTGTCATTTAATTCTTATATAAATAGGAATTTAATAACACTACGATTTAAGGAATACATCAAGTCATCATAATAAATTACAATAATATTTTACACACAAGAGTACAAATACTAATCAAAATAAATGCTAATAATTTTTTAAGACAAATATTCTTTCATGAACTCTAACAGAAAGGTGAAAATAATCAACCCATAAACCAATTCAAGGCAACACCACAACGATCAGTCAAGCAGGGAAATAAACATCACATAAGCATAATAATTGAAAATGCAATATGGTCATACAAGGAAGGGTATTGCAATACGTAGATATCTATAACTCTACATACATACATAAATGTTGGAGTATAAAAAGGCAATAGGAGGGAGGGGTGAATCAGTTCCTTGTAAAATCAAAATGTATTCTTGACCTAATAAAAACTTCAAACCCTTTGGATGACTAACAAGACAATTACAAGAAGAAACTGATTCAAATCATAATAACTTTTAGCTAAACTTTTAAAAAAATGAATATCATGACTATTTAAACTTTATATAAATAATGGACTGCTTGAATCTATGAATGTAAGATTAATGAAAAATAACATAAAGTTGAGAAACTATAAAGAAGATGAGTAACATACATCATTCACTATATCTATATGAAAAACAAAGAATAATGTACAGATTCAGATGAACAAAAAAAACAAAAACTTTAATAACACATGATAGACACAAATGAATATGATGGACGGGCACACAAGTGATAGACCATAACTCTAAGAATATCTAGAGTGGAAAAGCCTTCGGATAATCGAATTGCATCACTGGCTTAATTGTAAAGCCTCACTAACAAGTACAAGTGCCTCACTGGCGTTTGAGTGCATCATTGGTTTTTGAACGCCTCACTGGCTTTTGAATGCCTCGTTGACTTTTGAATGCCTCATTGGCTTTTGTTTCTCCTTTAACAATCTGATATCAAATACAGAGTTCAAACTCTATTTCAATCTAGTACTTGTTCTAGTCTCGAATTACCCAAGACTTAGAACCAAATGTTTATACGCTCGAGATAATGTTTAATACAATGAAATATTGATTAAATTCTTTGAACTCTAGTTGTAAACCAATAATTCATTCCACACACACGTGCTTTTTACAAAGAAATATCTCAGTATTTCACTAATCTGTATCTTTTTCAAAATTGATAGAGCAATTTATTCCATCTCTCAACATTCTATCCTTCCCGTCTCTCATGTATATAAAGCATAAACTGATCAACTGCTCAATAACGTCCATGCCAAATTAACAAATAAGAAGTAAGGTTCAGGAAAGAAACCACCTGTTAAATAAATAAAACCTTTGAATCACACAAGATCTGCAAATTAAACTACTTCACAACACTTCATAGTTCTCTCTCTATCATCCAAAACAAATTGACTTATTTTCGTTTTCCGTCAAAAACTCCAAACAAATATCTGTCTGCAGACCCTGTGTTGTCTAAATCAAGATCTCTCACAAATATTTGTGTATCGTGCTGTTTGAAAAAACATTTTATGATTCTTCTTGATCAACAAATATCCTTGTAACTGTAGAATCATTTTTCATCGTCAAACTAGTCAAGTCTTCATGATTTTCTGTTATGTGAGCCGTGCCCCGGTCCTTTACACTTAGGGTTTCAAAGATGATTAAAAATAATAATCTTATAGTCAACCTTTTTAGTTTTTATATGACGAAACCAAAGGCATTTTATAACTTTGCAAATATGAGATAAATACAACTGATTTCTTTAAACCCGTTATAATGTGCAAGCCGACCTAAAGACTTCCACTTACATGTAATATCTTTAGTTACTGATTCTTAATTTAACATGCTTATGAAATCAAATCTTTCAAAGTGACTGTAATAATGAATCTGACATATAATCTCCCTGAGAGTTTGGAGATTCAAGGTAAGCAATGAGGCCAATCAAATATATTTGATCAAGTTCCCATATACAATCTAATCATCAAATATGTATGTCAACATATAAAAACATTCTCAATCAATGAACTTAGAAATCACTGTAAACAACATGGGATATTATCAAGCTTCAATGTAGAATGTAAACATCATAATACTTCCACTATAAACATAATACTGCCATACATGAAATAACACTGAACTATCGCACACATCCTGATACTGTGGTTATTGTGTTTGGAAGCAAGGACAATACAAAGTGAGATCAACAACCTACCCCTTTGTCCTTTGTGACAAATACAATAACCTCTCCCCCCTATTTGGAACAAGGACAAATTGGGAAACCAAACTGTATAAATATCACTAGATATAAGTATAACTGATAAAGGAAATGAACCAACGGTTTGATGAAAGCTTTCAAAACTCTTTGTATTATCAAGAACCAAACATATCAGTAGAAGAGTAGAGAAAATCATGGTAACTAAGCTACTATGAACCAAGTAGTAATAAAATATCAATACTACCTTGTGAATGATAAGAACTTCACTTGAACAAAGAAATAATCACAATGTGAAAACCAACGGGCAGTGAATTTAAAAAAAATATTCTAGTCAAGACCAACATTAAATTTCCATGCTAATACACAAAAATGATCAAGGTATAAAAATAATATCTTAGCCATCTGATAGATGTTGAAACTGATCATCAAACAAAGTATGACTGCTACTAATTATCAAGTACTTGAAAAAAATAAATCTTTAACATACTTTTGCTAGAAAAAACAACAATTTTTCGTGAAGAATACATGATAACAATAATACTGTTACCAAAAATGCCAAAATCATGTCATAATAATGTTATACTACCATATCGATTTCAAAGACTGCTGAAGGCGGCTGAAACTAATATGATCTGAGATAAATTGAACTACTAAAGAAAATAATACTGATAGCAATGGCAACTAAAGAATAGTTGTCTAATCTAACAATGTCAAGTATAATGATTTGTGTTAGATGAGTGTAATATCATATTACCAAACAAATGAATAAGTCTCATACCAGCACTGTCAATTTTTATTCCATAGTATTGCCCAGTTAACAACGTTAGTTGTAGCTTTAAGACAAGCATTTACAAATTCCACTTCATAAAATACTAAAAAGCTGAATGAGATCAAGAAATGCTGAAAGGAAAAAATATATTGCATAACTCTGAAAATATTTCCTTATACCTATTTGAATAGAAACCATGCTTCTAATCAAATAATAGATCTAGAATCATATTATGAGAGATCAAACCAATATTCTTCACTGAATTCAAACGATTTATATGTGTTCCTATAATTTTTAATCACACCAACAAAAAAAAATTAAGTAACTAAAATACCCTTAGCATATTGAAATAAAACCCTCTGATAATAACTGACAATATTTCATAATCACTGCCAATTGAAATTGTCAACATATTTTTGCACAACATTGTTGATCAAGTAACATTTAAGATATATTAAAGTCTATTGCACATAACTCTACGATTCATAGAAGAAAGAACTTTTCTATACATCATAAAGACATTTCTAATAGTCCTTAAGCTGCTACTGCTATGAGGGGTACACAAAAATACATATACAACTCCCTCTTATTGTGTTGCCTAAGACTTTACTATAATGAAGCAAGAGAGAAAACCCGAAGTATACCCCCTTAGTGCCTCAAATGTATCTCATCAAAGAATCTATAAATCATAGAAGCCACTTGAAAAGATAGTCATAATAATAATCTCCATTAACTAGAATAACCCTGAGAATATGCTTGTAAACAATGTGTCTTTTTTGAAATCAATTTCTATATCTAGATTTGAACCAAAAAAAGTTCTTGTATCATCCTTTAAACTGAAATAGAGTTACTAATCGAAAAAAGGTTCTTGTATCATCCTTTAAACTGAAATAGAGTTACTAATCGAAAAGAAATTCAAAACCATAGAGACAAAGTTTTATAATACATGACTTATCAAGATGTCTGAATAATAAGTACTTATTTAATAAAGTTTGAAAATTGTATCGACACGTAGTTTAGAATACCATATAAAAAGTATCATGTCAGAAACCATTATCCCAACCAATTACTGTTAAAAAATCAAAACAAATGTGTGTTAATACTATTGACACTAGAGTTTTATCAATCAGTTATTGTAAACCTGACAAAATTGAATGTATCTGAAGTACTCAAGCCTGTAAAGATCAAACCATTTGACTAAAAAAAATAACTTCAGAAGTCAGCATGCAACTCATGAATGCATCAAATCAAGTCACCACTGTTACCACCTATTAGCGATGTTATTAGTGATGTCAATACTGTAAAGACTACTTGTACCCTTAGTTTTCTTGATAATTATGAAGATCACATTTATCAAGATGAATACAAAGAACACCATCAAAAACTAAAACCAGTTTTGCACAACTTCAATGATGAGAATATACGAAAACAATGTCACAAACAAAACATGTTATTGAAAAAGATTATCTCTTAATTATTGACATAATATCCTGAATCCTACACTGTGTCCATACTAAATAAAAAACACAACATCTGCAGTACTATGTATACCAATGCACTATATAAGGCATCTTCATTTGGAAGTAGAAAATTGAATATCTTAACCACATTCTATTACTTAAGCATGCATCAAAGTTTCTTTTGTATTACACATAAGATTTGATTCTTCTTCTCTTTTCTCCTATTTTCTTTTCCAAGTCTTCTTGATGCCTATCTTTTTATGACAACTAGGAATTATCTCTAATATACTCCTAGTATAATTATAATATATGTTATATCATTTTCTTGTTCCGGCATCTTATAAGCATCATTAGTTCTTCCAAAAACTTTTTCTAGTATGTGTTCTACAATTTATTTCTCTATGTTCATACACATCACAGGTAAAGAAATAACCTTGAAATTTTTGATAATTATGTCTTATTAAATGATCTTGCCTGAAAAAATGAAAATCCTTTGGAAATGATGTATTGTTTCTCATTAGTAATCTTATTTTATGTCTTGGGAGAAGTAGCATAATCAAAATTATAACTATGAACATATTTTTGTACAAATACTATTTCAGGCTTAGATTGTCCAATGGTTTTTCCTATTTCATATCCTAAACCAAAAACATCTTTGTAATTCTTTTTCTTAATCACCATCTCATTTAGTTTATTGGTACTAGCTTCGAATTTAGGATTCTTCTCCAACTTGTTTGACATCTTTTATAATTCTTAACTCTTAATGTAACTATCTCCATTTCAATTTTTTGACACTCATTCATTTTAGTTTCCAAATGAGATTTGGCTTCTTCTTCTTTTCTCTTGACTTCCTCAAGGTGATTTTGATAATCTGTAATAAGTTTTTCTGTGTTCTCAAAAGCTAAACAATTTATGATCTTGGACTCTTTTTATTTTTTTAACTACAATCTTAACCTTTGATTCTCAATTTTGAGTTTCTTAATCTCATCTAGAGTAGAGATAATATCTCTTTCAAAATTTAACTTTAATCTCATTGATATCATATTTCTATCCACACTTTCTTAGATTATGAACTGTGTCTTCCTAATTCTCAGCAATAGGGATAACTTTAAACTTTTAAAGACATAAAACATCACAATACTTGATAGGGAATGTTTGTCTATTCTTCAGTTTGACACTTTTCTTTTCACCTTTGTTTATTTTACAATAAGCAATAATATGTACTCCACAACCAAGAATCCCTCTATACTTAAGAGTTTGGCTCTAATAACAATTTTTTGTCTTGTTGAATGAAAACAAGACAATTACAATGATACTATGATAAAAAGAGCAGTTGATTCAAATCACAATGACATTTAGCTAAACTTGAAACAAGATGAATACCATGACCATTTCAACTGTTAGAATAACTCAGAGGGGGGTGAATCAGTTATCCACAGTCCCAAACACAAAATGTATATCGAAAAACAATTTACTAAAACTTTTGTAGCTCAGTAACATAAAATAGTATTATGTTTGTGCTTTTACCGATTACCAGTTAATAACATATAGTGATTACCAATCAAATCCAATATGCAACATGTAAAGTATGACAACAAACAATCATCACAATCAACACATAACACAAGAGATTTAACGTGGAAACCCTGTAAAGGGAAAAACCACCTGGAACTGGCAACCCAAAAATTGTTCACTCTTCTGAAGTGAGGTCGGTGAAGACCCAACTCTGTTAAAGGTTACAAACACACTATGAGGTGTGACCTTGTTAGAGGATTTTAGACCAACCATTATCGTCAAACCAGCATTCACTATGGGGTTGACAAGATAACAAATGTACACTCTATGAATGACATTACAAGACTTTCTAGTCCACTCTGTTAAGAGATTTATCTATTTACAATGGTTAAAATATAACAGCAAGTGATCTGATTACAACACAACTTCAATTGCAGATTATCAGATCTATGTTAAGCTCATTCAAATCCTCTAATTAATATATCAATTCTATTTCAATCAATATTCAGTAACTTACTATCTCTCAGTTATAGTTTTCTGACGCTCGGTATTCTCTATAGTTTGTTTCTCCTTAACCAGTTTGATCAAGCATGCATGAAGCTTGTTCATGTGATATCTCTCTAGTCTCCTTCTTCCAGCATGTTTTCATCATGAAATCCTAGTCTCTTAAATAGACAAGTAAACCGTTTTAATTCCATCCATCAGATTTTGCCGCTTAATCTCTTTTTTGATTTTTCTGCTTTATCCTTCCTTGGCTGATGTGTCAGTAACACATTTTATTTCAATCCCTTAGATCTTCTTCAAATTATGTTAGGCATTGATCTTCATAACAAATATTATCTTCAACTCCGATCATGAGGTACTTTCCATCTCATCAACTTCTCTAGGCTAAACTAATCATTTAGTTCTTTTCTCCTACTTGGTTAACAAAGAAATGTGTCAGTGAACACAAGCTCAATTTATACTGTGCTCAGTATACACTACACTACGTCGGTGTATACTGAAATGCTTCTTTGACCGACCACACTACATTGTGCATTTTTTTCTATCCTTCATCATAGATGAATGCAACATAATCAAGTCAATAACATAAGGTCATAGACTCATTCATAAGTTACCCAATGTATTCCTTATCCTTATCTGTCATATCCATCTTCCTCATGTAGATATATCTGTTCTTCATCTCTTTTCTTCTTCTTTCTATAGATGTTTGCGTATAGTAACTTACAAGATAAGTATTGTCAAAACTAGTTGACATCAATGACATCATATTACTAATTTAATCATCTTACATATCTAATCAACAACTCAATGATCTCAAATCATAGATCTTCAAGTCATACAATTTATTCAAATCAGTTGTAGTTCATCAATCTCTCCCTTTGGCATTGATGGCAACACAAGCAATATGAAATATGCCATACACATACCAAACATGTATTCTAAAACTATGTCAACAAATGCTTTTCCTATCTTAATATGTTTAATCACTACATTACATAAAAGAATTTGCAAGTGCAAACTAACTTCTGCAAATATGGTCTTTTTAGCTCATAGGTTTTCTTCTGTTCTCAGTAACTGATCTTCAATGCTCTCCCTTTTCTGTATCTCTCTCCCTTTATCTTTGGCTTCATATTGAGATCTCTCTCCCTTTGACAGCAATGCCAAAGAAAAATAAAAACATATATCTCTATAGTATCCATGTAACTCTTTCTTGTCTGGTGTATTCTCTGTATCTCGGTATACTGATGTGCAAATCTGTTCCAGTTCTTCACCCTTTCACAACCTTAGACAAAAGTCCAAAGTGTGAACTCTGCTACATCAACATGTATGATCTTTTGATAAGATTAGGCTGATGCAACCTCTAGATCACCTTAGTGACCGGTAGACAGGGGACGGACCCCTAGTCTAGTCCTCAAGTATTCATATGTATTCTTCGGTGGAGGCTTTGTGAAAATATCAGCAAGTTGTTCTTTTGATGTAACAAATTCTAGCTTCACTTCCTTCTCCTGTACTTGTTCCCTTACATAGTGATACTTAATAGATATGTGATTTGTTTTAGAGTACATCATTGGATTCTTTGAAATATTAATTGCACTAGTGTTGTCACAATATATAATCACCGACTAAGTGACTACATCATTCATACCTTCCAACACTTGCTTGATATAAGCAATATTTGAATAGTTAGTAGCAGTAGCAACATACTCTGCTTTATCTGTAGAGTGGGAAATACAAGATTGTTTCTTACTTGTCCATGTAACAAGTCTTTCACCAAAGAAGAATGCTCCTCTAGTGGTACTCTTTCTATCATCCACATTTCCAGCCCAATCAGCATCAGTGTATACCTTAAGTTCAAACTTGCCTTTCTTAGGATACCATAGTCCATAATCTTTAGTTTTCTTCAGGTATCTTAAGATTCTCTTTGTAGCAACCATGTGTGACTCTCTAGGGTTTTTAGAAAATCTAGCAACTATTCTAATATCATGTGCTATATCAAGTCTACTGTGAACTACATACATTAACTTACCAATCATGGATCGGTACAGTGTCTAGTTTACCTCAGTAGTTCCATCTTTAGTCAGTTTACATCCAGTAGCCATCAATGTACCCACAGGTTTAGCATCTTCCATGCTAAATGTCTTCAATACTTCCTTTATATATTTAGATTATGTGATGAATATACCATCATTTTGTTGAATCACTTGTAAGCCTAGAAAGAACTTAATCTCTCCAAACATAGACATTTCAAATTCACTTCTCATTTCATTAGCAAATGACTTACAGAAACCATAACTTATAGTGGATTTGTGGCCAAACCATAACTCATAAGGCATCTTATTAGTGTCATTCTTCAGTTGTACTCAGTTTAGAACATAAACAACTATTCTAAGTGCTTCTCTGTAGTATGTCTAAGCAATATTATTTTGTAACATCAATGTCCTTGCACAGTCAACAATTGACCTATTTCTCCTTTCAGCTATTCCATTTTGTTGAGGTGTCCTCGGTGCAGAGACCTATCTTTTAAAACCATGCTCATTACAAAAGTTAGTAAATTCATCAAAAATAAATTCACCACCTCTGTCAGATCTCAAACACTTTAATTCTTTACCAGTCTCTTTCTCAACTTTTTCTTTATACCATTTGAACATCTTAAAAGCCTTTGATTTTTCTTTCAAGAACATGACTGTCATTAATCTAGTGTAATCATCAACAAAAAGAATAAAATATCTATCTCCATAGTAACTCTAAGTTCTCATAGGACCACATAGGTCAGTATGCACTAACTCAAGTATTTTCTTTGTGGAATAATCCTTGCTTTTGAAACTAGATTTTGTCATTTTATCTTTCTGACATTCATGACATATAACATGATCAGGCTTTGATAAGTTAGGTATACCTCTAACCTTTTTCTTTTTATTGATCTTAATCATGTTATCAAAATTCACATGACATAACCTTTTATGCCACAACCATGCATCTTCATCTTTCATGATTAAACAAGAAGACTGATCATTATCAAGATAAAACAAATTACCTCTTGATTGTGTTCCAGTTTCAACAAGTCTTCCTTCATCATCAAATATCTTCACTTTCCTTCTCTCAAAAGCAACTTGGTGGCCTGAATTGTTTAGCTGTGCCACACTTAGCAAATTATAGTTTAGTCCTTTTACCCAATAGGCATTGTCACATCTAATTTTATCATTTATCATTAGGGATTCTTTTCCTCTAACCATACAAGGTGCATCATTACCCATTCTCATAGATCCTCCATTGTGTTCTTCAAGATGATCAAATTTTTCTTCATCACCAGTCATGTGATGTGTACAGCCACTGCCTATGATCCATGTATCATTTTTATTAACCTTAGAGATAAGTGCTATCTCTACATACCTTTCATCTTCCTGTCATCCTTCATTGCAAAAAATACTACCTCCACATCTTCATCAGTGTTGGTATAGGTGACATATTCTTCTGCAATGTAGCACACCTTCTTGCCTTTATCATTATTGTTTTAGTTGTCTCTGTTGTAGTGTCGGTAACTTATGTTTCCTCTTCTCCCATAGCTTCCTTCACCATATCAATCTTTGTTTCTATCATCATCTTTCCTATGTGGACATCTAGCAACAATATGACCAACCTCTTTATAGTTAAAGCATGCTAAAGGTAATTTACCTCTATATCTTTCTTTACCTTTAGGTAACCTTCTGGCCATAAGAGCTTCAAGTTCATCAAGCTCATCATCAGTATTGCTATCACTATCATCATTCTTATTTCTTCTACTAGACTTACCAATCTTCAGAGAAGACATAAAAGTAGATTCAACAGATGGTACAATACTATTATCAAAGTTGTTCAATTCAAAGGTTGTAAGCTTACCAATCAGATTATCAAGAGTAAGGTTGTTACCAGATGCAGACCTAGTTTCATGAATTGCAGATATTCTAATTGCATAAACTGACAATAAGGTTAAGAGAAATTTGCTTACCACTGTCTCTTTGTCAATAACACCATCAAATCCTCTAACAGCATGAACTACCTCTTTTAGTCTATTTGTGTACTGTACAATATTTTCACCTTCCTTCATTTTCATATCACCGAATCTTCCCCTTAAGCTTTGAGCTTTGGCTCTTTTTACATTCACATCACTACTATAAACTTGAGCAAGTTTATGACACATCTACTTAGTAGTAGTACAGTCCTTGATATCTACAAATTTGACATCTGTACAGGCAGCAACAATCTCCATAATAGTAACATTATGCTCATGCCTATCTCTTAGTTGATCAAGGGCCAAGGGACCAGTGGGCCCTACAAGGTATCCATTCTCCATTAGTGTGAGGGAAGAATTCCCAATTCTAGATACATGCTGCTTCATTTGGCTTTGCCATATTGTGAAGTTATCCTTGTTTAGCTTTGGCACTTCCCTCTTATACATTTTGAGATCTTTGTGCTGAAGTCCTTAAAACTCTATTCTAAGCAATTGATTCTCTAATACTAATTGTTAGAATAACTGAGAGAGGGGTGAATCATTTATCCACAGTTCCAATCAAAAAATGTATATCCAAAAACAATTTACTAAAACTTCTGCAGTTCGGTAACATAAAATAGTATTATGTCCGTGCTTTTACCGATTACCAGTTAATAACATATAGTGATTACCGATCAAATCCAATATGAAACATGTAAAGTATGACAAAAAATAATCATCAGAGTCAACACATAACATAAGAGATTTAATGTCGAAACCCTCTAAATGGAAAAACCACCTAGGACTGGCAACCAAAAAATTGTTCACTCTTCTAAAGTGAGGTCAGTGAAGACCCAACCCTGTTAAAGGTTACAAACACACTGTGAGGTGTGACCTTGTTAGAGGATTTTAGACCAACCGTTATCATCCAACCAGCATTCACTATGGGGTTGATAGGATAACAAATGTACACTCTATGAATGACATTACAAGACTTTCTAGTCCACTCTGTTAAGAGATTTATCTATTTACAATGGTTAAAATGTAACAGCAGGTGATCTGATTACAACACAACTTCAATTGAAGATTATCAAATCTATGTTAAGCTCATTCAAATCCTCTAATCAATTTATCAATTCTATTTCAATCAATATTCAGTAACTTACTGTCTCTCGGTTATAGCTTTCTGACACTCGGTAATCTCTACAGTTTAGTTCTCCTTAACCAGTCTGATTAGGCATGCATGAAGCTTGTTCATATGATATCTCTGCAGTCTCCTTCTGGCATGTTTTCATCATGAAATCCTAGTCTCTTAAATAGACAAGTAAACCATTTTAATTCCATCCATCAGATTTTGCTTCTTAATCTCCTTTGTTGATTTTGTTGCTTTCTCCTTCCTTGGCTGTTGTGTCAGTAACAAATTTTATTTAAATCCCTTAGATCTTCTTCAAATTATATTATCTGTTGATCTTCATAACAAACATTATCTTCAACTCCAATCACGAGGTACTTTCCAGATCATCAACTTTTGTTAGCTAAACTAATCATTTAGTTATTTTCTCCTACTTGGTTAACAAATAAATGCATCGGTGTACACAAGCTTAGTTTATATTGTGCTCAGTATACACTACACTGTGTCGGTGTATACTAAAATGCTTCTTTAACCGACCACACTGCTTTGTGCATTTTTCTCTATCCTTCATCATAGATGAATGCAACATAATCAACTCAATAACATAAGGTCATAGACTCATTCATAAGTTACCCAATGTATTCCTTATCCTTATCTTTCATATCCATCTTTCTACAAATGTTTGGGTATAGTAACTTACAAGATAAGTATTTTCAAAACTAGTTGACATCAATGACAAAATATTACTGATTTAATCATCTTACATATCTAATCAAAAAATTAGTGATCTCAAATCACAGATCTTCAAGTCATACAATTTATTCAAATCAATTGTAGTTCATCATCAACTTTGTAAAAATAATGTACTTCTTGAATCTATGAATGTAATATTCATGATAAAAACATAAACTTGACAAATTATAATATAGATGGGTAACATACATCATTCTCTATATGAAAAATAAAGAATAATATGCAGATTCAGATGAACAAAAAAAACATAATAACAGATGATTGACACAAATAAAAATTAAGGATGAACACACAAGTGATAAACCATAACACCATGAATGTCTTGAGTGGAAAACCCTTCGGGTAAAAGACCACTCGAGTTTAATCACTAGCTTAATTGTAAAGTCTCACTGATAAGTACAAGCACCTCACTATCTTTTGTTTCTCTTTAAAAAATTTGATATCAAATACAGAGTTTAATCTCCACTTCAATCTCTTGTACACATTCTTGTCTTCAATTACCTGAGACTTAGAACCAAATATTTATACACTAGAGTAATTCTTAATTTGAAATGAATTATTGATTATATTATTTAAACTCTTGTAAACCAACAATTCATTCTACAAAGATACAATTTAACTTGTGTGTGTGTGTGTGTGTGTGTGTGTGTGTGTGTGCACTTTTAAAAAGAAATATCTTAGTATTTCATTGATCTATATATTTCTCAAAATTGATAGAGCATCAATTCCATCTCTCAACACTCAATCCTTCATGTTTGTCACATATATAAAGAATAAAGTAATCAACTTCTCAATAACTTCCATGTAAATTTGAATCAATAAATTATATGATATACTAATTTTCTTGTCTTGTAGAATATCATTATTTACCTTAATATGTCTCAATACATACAAAAATTATTAATCAAAGATAATGATCAACTTATGTCATTAAGGTTGTGCAACTAGAAAACTTTTAGACATTAACACAAACCACATCCCATGTATACTCAAGTTAAGGCAACTAAGACCTTTGAATATCAGTGATAGTTTTATAACGTAACTTAAAATACTTAAGAAGAGTTGTAAGATCACTTTTATACTACGGTTTGTGCATAGATAGAGTGTATGAATCAAGATAACATATATATATATATATATATATATATATATATATATATATATATATATATATATATATATATATATATATATATATATATATATATATATATATATATATATATATATATATATATATAAAGGATTCAAGCCTAGTAATTCTTGACAAGGGTTTGAATATAAATAATGTGACCATAAAATGGTCTTATTTTAACTTAGATTTGAAATAATGAACAAGTTACCCATCGAGAGAAATAGCCAAAAGTTATGGACCAAGATGTCAACCATCTAATCCTAGTATGCTTGGGTAAGAAAAAGTATATACAGGAGACTCATAAGTACCCATATTTAGAAAACATAGTACAATCTAAATTTATGACATGTAAAACCCTTAACCAAGCCAACCAATCTTCTTAAAAAAATTAACCACTTTGAAAGAAAGAAGATTCAGGAAAGAAACCACTTGATAAAACAATAAATCCTTTGAATCTTACAAAACTTATAAATTAAACTATCAAAGGACAAGTATCTGATTGACAAGTATCAAAAATTTTGAAAAAAGATCAAGCATACAGATCAATGAAATACTAAGATATTTTATATATCAAAAACTCTAAAGCAATAACAAATAACTAGTATATCAATATATCTATTAGTATATCAATATATTATACAATTTTTTTATTCCATAGCTTAGAATAATGTCATTATTTATTGATTTTATAAATTTATTTGATATACTAAAACATTTTATATATACTAAGAAATATCTTAGTTTTTGATATACTAAGAAGTCTAAATCCTATCCTAAGCCTACATTTTATCCTATGAATGGACAAGTATCTGATTGACTACCCTATTAGAATTCCTCGAGGTGATGTGAATTTGTGAACCCTTCTTTGAGCATGTGTATGCTTGTTGCATCTTTTTTGTATTTTAATTTGGTCATATTTGAGTTTTGTTTAGTCTTATTGGTCAATGCTGCTTTTTGTCTTATGAACAGTTGATAGGGGTTAATTAAGGTTAACTATTACGATTAAATAATTATTACCCTTTAAATGTAAAAAATAATCATGGCTAATTAATTAATTAATTAGCTATATTTTATTAAATAATTATAATTTTTAAATGCTAAAATTTTAATATATGGTTATTTAATTATAAAGTATTAATTAAATACCTATATTTGATTAATGATTTCATTATAAAGTTCAAATATAATAATTGATCGAATTGATATTAAATGTGCAAATCAGTAATGAATTACTTTAACTTTGACTTTCAATTTCACAATTGCATGTTTGAAAATTAGACTTTAGTTAGTTATTTAATTATTATTATTAAATAATATTTAAATGCATAATTGGAGCTAAGTGATTTACTTAGTTTAAGTTTCATATTTTTATTTATTAAAATTAATAATGTACTTTTGAATGCATAAAGTTTGATAAAAACAAGGTTGATTTTTAATCGAGTTAGGTGTTTTATTATTTTTAACATTTAAGTCTATTTTTTTAATTGGAGTTGCATTATTTCAACCCTAATTCCTAGGTTCTCTTTATTCAATTAGGTTTTGAAGAATTATATCATAGGAAAATTTTGGGATTAAAGAATTTGGGCTTTGAAAGGTTTGAATTTTGGTTTTGGATTTGGTCTTCTTATCGATTTAAGGTAGGGTTTTAAAATTCTTAAAAATTTTCTATTGAAATCATTGTCTTCTTCATGTTTGATTATATCTTGTATGTAAATGATTAGTGTTTGTTTTAGATTAAGGAAAAATAGGTTTTGACAGGAACCCACAAACCCCTTACAAAATATTTTCAACATAAACCACCGAAAACAACGAACACTACTAGAAAAGAAAAAGCCATCAGGAAACACCCAATAACCCAAATACAAGAACCAGGCACCAAAAGAGAAGACACAAACAAACAATCTAGATAGAGGACCTAAACTAGATTCTTGAGAGAAGCAATCGCTTCCTCCTCAATGGTAGTAACCTTTATATCATTGGGTTCCAGGGGAGTCTTGGGTGTCGAAACCTTCTTTCTCAGACTCACCTGAGTACACTTCCCAAGGCCTTTAGGAGAGAGTACATTCTTACCAATCTCCAATATAGGCTAATTTGCTTCCTTGTTATCAGCCATTTCCTTTAATTTTCTTCTCAAAACCCTACATCTCTGAATGACCACCTCCATTTTATCATTTACACACTGAAGGATGTGTGCAAGGCTTTATTTAATTTTCTTCCTTGCCCACTACTCCTTATCATGTTGCTCCTATGGTCTGTCCAACTTCCCATAGGTGTTTTTAATTTCCATCCTCACCCAATTGTCCATGGAGTAGGAGATCTCAGCTTTGCGTTTAGCCTTCTAGATAAAAGACAATTAAGATTCCTCCATACTCCCCAAGAAATTCCTTCTTGGTTTGGTTGGCCCCTTATTCTCTTCAGAATCTAGATTCTAATGCACAAGAACACTTTTAGGTTATGAAGGAAGAGCATATGACTCTGAGATGGGATAATCCATAATAAAGCCAACACTATCACCTTACTGTATGAAGCCCTTATCATCCTCCTTCTATAGACTCTTGTTATCCTTCATTTTGGTTTTCCCTTTTGTTTTTTATTAAGGTAACAACAGGTTTTGAAGGGACCCTGAAACCCTATACAATACTAGAACCTAAGATGATACTATAAGAATTCCATAAAAATAATAGTCCAGCAAAAAAAAAAGACTAGACACCCCAAACCCCTCACAAAGAAACATCACCAAAGAAATAAGACCAGCCAAAAGCCCCTAGCTAGCCAAGTAAGAACACTGCCAGCAAAAAGTTTCCCAAGACAAAAACTAATATTTTCCTTTACCTCCCTTCTTCTAGGAATAGAGAGTCATATCAAATTGTAGAGAGGATTTTTTATGATGTTTTCCAGCAACAGGAGTCCACCCCACCTGTACCAAAGAAGCCTTCACCTACTAGTCTTGAGAGGAAGGTCTCAAGAGAGAAGCAGTTGAAGAAGTTTGGATAGAACTAGCAAAGGGACCTACCTCCATACGTAGGGAGAGACACTAGGTCTAGATTTCTTAGCAACAAAAGAGAGACCAACTGAAACAAAACTAGCTAGAAGGAAACAAGAAGACCTGAGAGGAACAAAACCATAGAAAAGACACTATCAGACTATACAACACCATAGCTACCAGCAGAAATGACAGTAGACCCAACAAGGCCAGAGCCAATAGGAGAAACACCAACAATAGAAGAATTACTGATAGCATTAAATACAATAGGAAAAGTGCCAAGAGAATCACCAGTAGACTATTAAGTGGACCCAACAATACTAGAACCAATAGGAATAACCCCACCAATAGTAGATTTATTTGGAGAAATACCACTAGACACAGTAGAAACAATGATAGTAGAAGAAACACTAGCAGAATGAAAAACCTCATAACTAACAACAATGGCGAGAGTAGACCCAAAAGGAATAGTTCCTATAGGAGGAACATCCTCGGGACCAACATTCTTAGCAAGAACAATATTTTTCTTGACTATTGTATAATGATCAGAAGAAGTACCCTTCCACCAAGAAGCAGACCTTTTGGGCTTAATCCTTTGTAATCCGCATTGGGCTTCCAAGTGATCTATTTTAAAACACTTCCTACATCTGAAAGGAAGCCCTTAATAGTCCAAAGTTTGAATCCATGAGGTCTTTGAGTACTCTAACTTAATATTTTCTAGTAACCCCTTAGAGATATCCATCTCTACTAGTAAACGTACATAAGTTGAGTGCATAATATCAGATGACTCTTCATCCACCATTAGAAAGTCTCCAAGAGCCTCTCCCACTGATTCAAAAATGGAGTCAACCCAAAAATGAAGGGGGAGATAGGGGAGCCTCACCCAAATTGTAATCTTGTTAAATATTTTAGAAGAGAGGGGAAAATCAAGAAACCAAGGTTTCATAACCAACATATGATGATTATTCCAGAAGAAAGAATGATTGCACATAATCAAATTTCTATCTTCAACATTATCGAATTTAGCAATCAAAAAAACCCTTTCCATAGGTAAAATATGAATAGTACTAGAAATAATAGGTTCCCAATGAGCAGAGATCCACTGGTGCAAATCAGCAAGGCTCAGATACAAACCCAAGAAGTGACAAATCACACCATGAGAATTAAAATCAGATGATGCACACTCAATATATTCAACCACTTGTTCAGCCAAGAAAAGCCAGATAGGGTTCAAGATAGGGAGAGGTCCCTTAGCAGAACCTGAACCACCACCATTCCGAATTCCACTAGAGTGAGTGGTAAAGGCCCTGGTTGAAACCATACCAACATACGATAATGTCCCCTTAGGAAATAAAGAACCACCAAGAGGAACAGAACCATATAATGAAACCCCAACAGGCCATGAAGCACTCACAGACTGTGAAGTTCCAGCAGCTAGCAAGATACTAGCAGAGGGGAAAGAAGAAACCCCAACAACTACCGACAAAACCACTCCAGTAGCCTGCAAAACCTCTAGTACCCCATCAACATCTACCAAAATCCTAGGTAGCTCTTGGGAAGATCCAATAGCCCCCAATACACCAGTAGACAAAGAAACTCTAGTAGCCAGAAACACACCAGTGGACACTCCAACAAATGACGAGATCCTTCCAGTCGACTGCAAAACTCCAGTGGAAGGAAAAACCCTAGTTGAGCCCCCAGCAACTAGAAAAGACCTAGAAGCTCCAACATCTAGCGAAGACTGGAGCTTCCTATCTGACTACAAGGCTACAATGGGAGGAAAAACTCTAGTCAAAACCCTAGCGTCCAGCAAATCTCCCAGCGAAACTCCAAAAGAGAGCTCCATAGGAGAAGGCAATACAAGAAGGAAATCGTATCCTTGTGTCAAAAGTGGTTTAATAAATACAGGAAATAAATCCTATCCTTGTGTCGAAAGTGGTTTAGGAGCACAAAATGATACCCATGGACCTTGGTGTATCTCGCATCCAAGGAAAATAGGCCATAATGCAAGTCAGGGTTTTCTTCCTGAAGAGTTTAAATTTCTCTATGCTATAATAATCACCAATCTTAATTAAAAACTTATTCTCGTCCTCTATTTTTAGGAATTTGTGAATAGCGACATCAAATATCTTTCTCTCTTTTAAAAATTCCCTTCCAGAACAAGAGATACCAGTAATTTTAGAAATGAAATTGACATTAAGGTCAACATTAACCCCATAGAGATTAACAGAGGAGCCATTATAGCCATGATAAATAATGTTACTTACCTCTTTTTCAAAACTATGAAGGTGGTCAATGTAAGGAGTGGCACCTCCTTTCCCAAGATACTGCCAAATCTCCTTCTCCTCTTTCAATTCATTGCAAGAATCAAGTTCCCGTCTCTTAGTCTCACCTCCCATATTGCAGATAATAGAATTCAGGCTCAAATAATAAGTTGAAATGTCACTACAAGAAATAGCCTAAATAGAAACCCATAAAATGTGCCAGTGGAAATAAAAAATGTTATTTTTGTACTTTCCCCAAGTAACAATAATGTCTTCATCAAAATCAAAGCACTTAGATGTCATTTCCATAATTATTGTTAATCTTTCCCACTTTACTTTGCATCATATAGTAATTAATGATATCTTTGAGATCTTTATCATGCTTTGAGTCCCTGTGCCAAGTAATGATTTCATTACTATTAATAGTAATGTTGGCAATATGGTCTGCAACTCTATTAATTTCTTAGTACACATGTTATATGGACACTCGATTGAATGTACGAAGCATGATCTTAGCCTCCTTTATGACATAATCAATAGTCGAAGAAGCCCTAATCTTTCCAAGAAGACATTCGATGATGTTATTGGAATCACCCTCGACCCATAGGTTTTGGCACTAATACATTTGGGGTGAAATTGTGACGGCAATTTGCGACGGCAGGCAAATGTCATGCGGTTTTGGCCTTTTTTTTTCAAATATAGCCCGACACCGTCGCAATTTGTGATGACAATACATTTGGCACTGTCCCAATTGCGACGTTGTCGGGATATAAGTGCAAAATTAAAAAGGAACGTTGTCATGTGTGTTTTCAACAGCGCCGTAACCCTCCGCGAAATCACATCAGGATATAAGGGCAAAAAAAATAAGAACGTTGTCATTTGTGTTTTCAACAGCGCCGTAACCCTCCGTGAAATCACATCGGGATATAAGGAAAAAAAAAACAAGAACGTTGTCATTTGTGTTTTCAACAGCGCCGTAACCCTCCGCGAAATCATAGCTACAATTTTTGAGTACGTTGGGTTTATTTTTCTTTTGTCATTATTATGTAATCTGGTATTCAGCTATTAGAGAGCTAAAATACCCAGAAATGAGGACATATCTATGTTGAATTTATTGTTAGCGGCTTTGGTTATTTAGAAGTTTAATTTTATTTGTTCATCTTTCAGGCACAAATGTTTTGTGGACCGTAACGTCTTCATTGTTTCGGGTATGCAGTGAAACAGCCCTAACTTGCAATTGCAATGTTGTCGGGATATAAGGACAAAAAAAAAAAGGAACGTTGTCATTTGTGTTTTCAACAGCACCATAACCCTCCGCGAAATCACATCGGGATATAAGGGCAAAAAAAACAAGAACGTTGTCATTTGTGTTTTCAACAGCGCCGAGAGAGATTCCCTCCGTGAAATCACAGCTACAATTTCTGAGTACGTTGGGTTTATTTTTCTTTTGTCATTATTATGTAATCTGGTATTCAGCTATTAGAGAGCTAAAATACCCAGAAATGAGGACATATCTATGTTGAATTTATTGTTAGCGGCTTTGGTTATTTAGAATTTAATTTTATTTGTTCATCTTTCAAGCACAAACATTTTGTGGACTGTAATGTCTTCATTATTTCGGGTATGCAATGAAACAGCCCTAACTTGCGACTACCTTCACGGTACTTGTGTACATTATCATGTTGTCTTTACAGTGACTCTCCTCATTCAAGTGGCAATTACACAAGGGATAGTCACTGTGAGATGTCCTCATTTGTGACAAGGACAGTCACACTTAGGACATCTCATAGTGATATTCCCTTGTGTAATTTCCACTTGAATGTATTGCTATTGAACCACATTAATGCTTTTCTTCTTCAACAAATGAGGATAGTCACTGTAAAGACAACATGATAATGTACACAATTACCAAAAAATGATCTTGTTAATTGATGTAACACTTTGTCTTGCTCACTCCCTATCCTTCACTAGGGTCTCTTTAGGCCAATGTTTTGACTTGATAGGGTACTTAACTATCCCTACACTCTTTAGGTATCTCTACCCAAGATCCCACTCCTTCAACTAGTGCACACCAACAAGAAATACAACGAACTCTGCTCAATACCAATCTAGCTACTAGGACACTCCTAGTCTTGTCTTCATAAATTGAAACACATTCAACTAAACTTTACTCCATGGAGAGGCTGGCCACTAGGACCTCTATTGGTTTCAATATTACTCCTTCACCTATACTTTTCATCAGTACTTCAATCTGGTTCATCAAACCATGCCAATTGCACCCAAATATAGGCTGCTAGCAATTAGGCCTTTGTCAAGCCTTTTTGTTTATATTAAGCCACCTAAAGGGCTTAGGATTCAGATGCCCTTTATTGAGAACTCCAAGATATCTAAGGTCTTCTCCTCCTAGATTTTTTGTACACCAACTGCTACAGCCATGCCTGAAAACAAGTATTTTGACACAACTTGGACAGTCTGACTAAGAGTTTGTTTTCTTAGCAGCCAAAGAAACTCACCCAATCTTCTAATTTGACTTGGGGCTTCTTTAGATGTGTGTCTACCTCTCCATGAGATTTTAGTTGAAGAAACCAATGCATTCAACTTGTTGTAATCTTCTTGTAATGATTTGTCATCCCTAACTGTGCTCAACTGACTCACCTAGGACATCATTGCAAACATAGAAAATGAGCTTCCCAGGGCCCCTCCTTCCAAACATATAGTACATGGAGTCTCCTCACCCATTCCAAGAGCCCGTACAAAATTGACAATGGAATGATGAGCTAAGACTCCATTTGTTCAACCTGCCTGGTTCAAACCAATGATAGGGTACTTAACAAAAGAATTAACAAACTAGTTGGAATGCTTCAAAACTAAAAAAAAACACAACACAGAATAAAAAAACAACTTGTACTAACTTTTCCAATAGACACTGTGAGCTATCTAATCCATTAATCAACTGAAAACAAAGAAACAAAAAAACTCAAGAATTCACTAAAACCGTGTTACTCTACAAATCTTCTTAATTCCAAATGTTTTCCCCCCCAACCTTTTGCACAGATCGATGGAGGCCTCTTATAGTTGATCTGATGCCTAATTCAATGGTTTCATATAGTTACATAACCATCTTACTCGAAAATGCTCCCTTGCACAAATGTTGTCAATGTTGTGAATGACAACATTGACAACTTGTTACAACCTTTGGGATTTTGGTTCAAAACTTATTGTTCAAACACCATAAGACCCTAACCATGACTTAGTTAGGCTATTTAGACCTCACATAGGCCACTTCTACACTTCTTTTGCCCAATTTGACCCCTAAATGCTTCATTCCCACTTTTGCCACAATATTGGTAACTTGGGTACAAATTGGCACTTGCCTTCACAAAGGTCACACATGAGGACATCTCACAGTTATCGATTGTCCCTTGTGTAATTGCCACTTGAATGTATTGCTATTGAACCACATTAATTCTTTTCTTCTTCAACAAATGAGGACAGTCACTCTAAAGACAACATGATAATGTACACTCACTGTAAGGACAGTCACAAATGAGGACATCTCACAGTGACTGTCCCTTGTGTAATTGCCACTTGAATGTATTGCTATTGAACCACATTAATGCTTTTCTTCTTCAACAAATGAGGACAGTCACTCTAAAGACAACATGATAATGTACACTCACTGTAAGGATAGTCACAAATGAGGACATCTCACAGTGACTGTCCCTTGTGTAATTGCTGCTTGAATTACACAAGGGACAGTCATTGTGAGATGTCCTCATTTGTGACAAGGACAGTCACACATGAGGACATCTCACAGTGATTGTCCCTTGTGTAATTGCCACTTGAATGTATTTCTATTGAACCACATTAATGCTTTTCTTCTTCAACAAATGAGGACAGTCACTCTAAAGACAACATGATAATGTACACTCACTGTAAGGACAGTCACAAATGAGGACATCTCACAGTGACTGTCCCTTGTGTAATTTCCACTTGAATTACATAAGGGACAGTCATTGTGAGATGTCCTCATTTGTGACAAGGATAGTCACACATGAGGACATCTCACAGTGATTGTCCCTTGTGTAATTGTCACTTGAATGTATTGCTATTGAACCACATTAATGCTTTTCTTCTTCAACAAATGAGGACAGTCACTCTAAAGACAACATGATAATGTACACTCACTGTAAGGACAGTCACAAATGAGGACATCTTACAGTGACTTTCCCTTGTGTAATTGCCGCTTGAATTACACAAGGGACAGTCATTGTGAGATGTCCTCATTTGTGACAAGGACAGTCACACATGAGGACATCTCACAGTGATTGTCTGTAATGTCCCCTTTTTGGCTAACTTGGAAAACAGGAACAATTACTCCACTTCTCAGACTTACTCTATCAAATACTTACAATTAAACTAAGTAATGGAGGTTACTTAAGATATCAACCGCTATTTCAGATTCAATCACAATATGTGTGCAAGATGATATTGATACCAATATGTTTAATAGCACTGTCGGATATAATGATATGAAATATGCTATGAATATGATGTTTCCTATCACTTATAGTGATAGTATAATGATGGTATGTCTGATATAAACAATATCGATATACAATCAATAAGTATTGCTTACAGCAATGTATTTGCTGTGTCTGATATGATGATGTAATTATGCAAATGTGTAATATCGCTATGAGTGATATGTTGCTATTTCAGATTCTGAATTATATGCTTGCAACTTCAAATATTGATGTTGTTTCTGACTATCCTTTCTATCTGTGCAATCATGGTGTTGTCTCTGATCTGCAATGATAAACTTGAAACCAAACTGCCAAAGGCAGATGCTCTATTGAGTATATCCAAATATGGATAAGTAAATAAAGTTCTAATGATGCCTTGAGTGACTGACGAGAATGCATTCTTATATTGTCTTTAACAAATGAAGAGATGCTATGAATGAGACATGTCTTGTTTCTTCCTCCATGTCCCTTTGTTAATCACACCTTTCCATAATCCGACAGTTCACATAATATTATTTCATTATTTTCTGATCATAGATAACTCCCAGATTGACTCAATATCAAATCTTTTTATGAAGGTAATCTTCCCTAATTGGTAGTGCAACCAGTAGTTAACATCCATTGTGTTTGTATTAGTTTGGTCTAACTATCATTAGTATTTAGTCAATCGATATTAACTCTTGCCTTATCCCATATTGTTATGATGATATCCAATCTTTCTACTCTGATATAAGTCGATATCATTTTCTGATAATTGTCCATTTATTGGTTGATTGCTGGTAATGGAGTTTGATCTTCAAATTGACTTCCATTCCTGCTAATACTTAAGGATACATTGTACTTATTATCCATGACTGATGCCTCATTCATCAATAGCTTGTGATATAATCACTGATGCTTTTGTGTTTCTACAAGATGTGGTTTATCTCAGACAATCGATAATCTTTCAATCCTTTAGTCGATATCCTCCTATGTGGTGTCTATTGATATAGATAGTAGAATTCAATCTAGTTTATGTTATTGTCATGATAACATAGGAAGTGATGGTGCATATTTGCTAGTGGGTCTTCATGTTTGATAATGCTTTATCAGATATGTCATTGTCTAAACTTGTGCAATTAATGATTATTTATAATATATGAATGGTTATCCTTCTTGCTTATAAATACATCTTTTGAAACACATAGCAACCTATCCCTTATTCATATCATGTTGATCTTGACTTCATAGTATTTGGTTCATTAATCATCCTCTCATGGTATCGATGTGTAATGACTAGTGATTGTTGTATCACTTCTTCATTCCTCATCATGATAGATAATGCAGATGTTTAATGTAGATGTATATCGATTACAGATATTCGATATTGCTTTAAACGTTATTATTATTATTATTATTAATGTTATTGTTATTATTAAATATTATAATTAATGATGTTAGTAATATTAATAATATTATAATAAATATTATTATAGTGATAACATATTGTTTTATATTGAGAGGTTTATTAATATTATTTATATATTAAAATTATTATATCAATAATTGATTTAATATTATTACTTAATATATTATTATAATATAATATATATAATTTATTAATAATTATTTATTATTAATTTATATTATAATTATAATCATAATTATATTATTTATTAATATTTTAATATTATTTAATTAACATATTACTTATTATGCTAACTATATATTATTATTATCTTTTGATAATAATTATATATTATTGTTATATACCGTTAATAATAGATTATTATATATCATCTAATCATTTTATTATTATACTAAGTTCAATATGTCACGGCTCATGACATTGTCCCTTGTGTAATTGCCACTTGAATGTATTGCTATTGAACCACATTAATGCTTTTCTTCTTCAACAAATGAGGACAGTCACTCTAAAGACAACATGATAATGTACACTCATTGTAAGGACAGTCACAAATGAGGACATCTCACAGTGACTGTCCCTTGTGTAATTGCCACTTGAATTACACAAGGGACAGTCATTGTGAGATGTCCTCATTTGTGACAAGGACAGTCACACATGAGGACATCTCACAGTGATTGTCCCTTGTGTAATTGCCACTTGAATGTATTGCTATTGAACCACATTAATGCTTTTCTTCTTCAACAAATGAGGATAGTCACTCTAAAGACACCATGATAATGTACACTCACTGTAAGGACAGTCACAAATGAGGACATCTCATAGTGACTGTCCCTTGTGTAATTGCCACTTGAATGTATTGCTATTCAGCCACATTAATGCTTTTCTTCTTCAACAAATGAGGATAGTCACTCTAAGGACAACATGATAATGTACACTCACTGTAAGTGTACATTATCATGTTGTATTACAAATGGACCTTATGTTGGTCGGGATATAAGTGCAAAAAAAAAAAGGAACATTGTCATTTGTGTTTTCAACAGCGCCGAGAGAGATTCCCTCCGCGAAATCAAGCGGGTTATCATTTGTGTTTTGAACAAAGCGGGTTGTCATTTGTGTTTTGAACAGCACCGAGAGAGATTCCCTCTGCGAAATCAAGCGGGTTGTCATTTGTGTTTTCAACAGCGCCGAGAGAGATTCCCTCCGCAAAATCACAGCTACAATTTCTGAGTACGTTGGGTTTATTTTTCTTTTGTCATTATTATTTAATCTGGTATTCAGCTGTTAGAGAGCTAAAATACCTAGAAATGAGGACATATCTGTGTTGAATTTATTGTTAGCGGCTTTGGTTATTTAGAATGCTTCCCCACAATACTTAATTACACAAGGGACAGTCACTGTGAGTTGTCCTCATTTGTGACAAGGACAGTCACACATGAGGACATCTCACAGTG
Source organism: Chamaecyparis obtusa (assembly GCA_027943335.1). NCBI lineage: Eukaryota > Viridiplantae > Streptophyta > Pinopsida > Cupressales > Cupressaceae > Chamaecyparis > Chamaecyparis obtusa. Next base: position 76,860 of record BSBK01008861.1, read on the forward strand.
ACTGTCCCTTGTGTAATTGCCACTTGAATGTATTGCTATTCAACCACATTTATGGGCCCGTTTGGACCATGACACACAGTAGCATCTACAGAGAAGAATATCCCAGGTGTAACAAGTTGTAAGAATATACCAACAGTTCTAAGAAGTTCCCTAGCACGTAGTAGCATCTACAAAGAAGAATATACAACATGAGGGCAGCCACTGTAAAGACAACATGATAATGTACACTCATTGTATGTGTACATTATCATGTTGTCTTTACAGTGACTGACCTCATTCAAGTGGCAATTACACAAGGGACAGTCACTGTGAGATGTCCTCATTTGTGACAAGGACAGTCACACATGAGGATATCTCACAGTGACTGTCCCTTGTGTAAGCCACTTGAATGTATTGCTATTCAACCACATTTATGGGCCTGTTTGGACCACGGCACACAGTAGCATCTACAGAGAAGAATATCCCAGGTGTAACAAGTTGTAAGAATATACCAACAGTTCTAAGAAGTTCCCTAGCACATAGTAGCATCTTCTAATTGTCTATACCACTTCACAAGGTATTGTTTGCACACATTGTTTTTGGTTCTTTTGATGACCCTTGTTTTGAAATTGCTATTAGGCCTTGTAGCTTATATGTTTTGACTACTGGAGAGCTTCTAAAGCTAAGCAAGAAGACCATTGCACGAGTTATAGCCGCGCGCTCAGGTTTGAAAATTGTATATTTTTTAATCTAATGTATATTTTAACTAGACTTTTAGCTTATTTTTGCTGTATATTTTAATCTAAAGGGAATCATGGATGTGAACTTGAAAGAATTTTGTACTTAGTTCTTATGGAGAGAATAGTAGTAGTTTACGGTCTAATATCAAATAGAGTTTTCCAATTACAGAAAGTTAATGAATTCTAATAGCTTATATGTTTTGATTGCTGGAGAGCTTCTAGAGCTAAGCAAGAAGACCATTGCATGAGTTATAGCCGCGCGCTCAGGTTTGAAAATTGTATATATTTTAATCTAATGTATATTTTAATCCTTTTGCCATGTCATGTAATATGTCTTTCCTTGTAGCTTATATGTTTTGAAATTGCTGTTAGGCCTTGTAGCTTATATGTTTTGATTGCTAGAGAGCTTCTAGAGCTAAGCAAGAAGACCATTGCACTAGTCGTAGCCGTATGCTCAGGCATGAAAATTGTATATTTTTTAATCTAATGTATATTTTAACTAGACTTTTAAAATATTAAAGGATTTAACTAGGTCTAAGAAGATTTGTGTACTTTTGACAATTTTGCTTAGTCACTGAAAGTTGTAGACCGAAGTTTTCATAGCCCAATTTTTGCTTCCTGCGAAGAACGATCATGTCAGATAATATAAGTGAAGAACAAAATAGGGAGACAATCGCTAGATTGTGGTCTAACTTGAAAAGAAAAGGTGATGGAAAATGTTATTGTCCCTGCAAAATTTGTAAGGGCTTAAACCATAGAAGATTGCTAATCAAAACAGTTAAGAGACATTGTAGGGAGAATGGTTACATTGAAGGGGGGCATGACTATCATCCACTGGTAAGTTGTTCATTATATCATTTTAACAATTTATATACATATGAAATCACTTGATGATGAGTTGAAGATCATGGTTTATTTATGTTAATCAATTTTATATAGGTTGATCTCCCTAGGGAAGTACATGATATGGAGGAACATGGGGGTGCAAATATCTAAGGTGAAGATAATGATCCCATGGAAGATGATGATCATGCGCCAAAAAACACAATTGAAGATGATGGTATAAATACATTGATCCATGACACATTTAGTCCAAGCGGATCTGATCATGATGATGATGATAGCCTTGATGTACCTCTACTTGAGAAGGCATATGAGCCCCTATACAAAGACTCCCAAACAACTCTTCTCTCTGCTGTATTGTTGTTGTTGAACTTGAAGGTTATGAATGGTTTATCCAACATAACAATGTCACGTATGTTAAGGTATGTCATATATGTCTTTATAGTTAACAAAGGGTGAATAATGTACCACTAATATTGTTTATATTAACAACTTATATTTTTTGCTGTAGATTGATAGGTGAGTTTTTGTTACCACCATCAAATATTCTACCTCGCTCATATCGAGAATTATCTGCTATTATGAAAGATATTGGAATGGAGTATCAAGCAATACATGCTTGTCCCAATGATCATATTATATATTATAAAGAACATGAATTTGCAACACAATGCCCTGTATGTCATACGAGTAGATATCAAACAGATCGAATAACAAAAAAGGTGCCTCACAAGGTTCTTCGTTACATCCCCATTATTCCACGGATGCGACAATTATTCAGGTGTACTAGCTTGGCACAATTTATGGATTACCATGCACGCAATAGAAGTCGAGATGACATTATTCAAATCCTTGCGGATGGTTTGGCATTTATGCACATAGAGGAAAAGTGGCAACACTTCAAAGAAGAACCTCGTAATCTCAGGCTTTCATTGGCAGCGGATGGTGTCAATCCATTTGGAGAGATGAGATCTGTTTGCTCGGTGTGGCCTGTTTTTGTTATCAACAATAACATTCCTCCGTGGATGTCAATAAAGAGGGAGCACATTATGTTGGCAATGATTGTTCCAGGTATTTTATCATTTGATAGTTATTAATTTACATGTACTTACAAATCTTACAGTAAAATGGTCACAATAATTATGTAATGTTACTGTTCATTCAAGTAGGTAAATATCAAGTTAAAGATATGAATGTATATATTGAGCCTCTTATTGATGAGTTGGTGGAGTTATGGAACGGTGTCACTATGTATGACGTGTCTAGACCAATAGGACAAAGACAATTTCAATTCCATGCAATACTTGTATGGACAATACATGATGCCCCAGGGCTAACACATTTTTGTGGTATGTTATAGTGAATTCAAGTTGCGCATGATAATTCTAATTATAAAAATCAACATATTTAATAATCCAATTATATCATTATCTTGTAGGTCTTCAAACAAAGGGAAAATTTGCATGTCCAGTTTGTGGTCCAAAGATGAAATCTCGTCATTCAAAAAGTTTAGGAAAGCATGTGTTTGATGAGTACAGACACTTCCTCCACAGGAATCATAAGTATCGAAGTATGGAAAAAATCTTTTCAATGGGAAAGAAGAGACTACATCAAAGCCATGAAGAATGACACCTCGCATATGGAAGTTGGAATATAATAGAATTAATCATCGAGGTAATGTCGTTCCACTTAATGGTTTATGTTTGTAATTTATATATTTCTATTGTGATTTTTGTTTACTAATTATGTAATTGATGATCGTGAAGGTCGTCAAGGCACTACTGACAACCTTCCAAAGGGACTAAAAAGCTATCCCAGACAATTTAGTAGGTTGCCCTACTACGAGGACCTACAAATTGTGCATTTGTTTGATCTTATGCATGTTGGAAAGAATATAACAGAGACATTGTGGAAAATACTGGATGGAAGGTGTGACAAAGAAAAAATTGTCAAAATTTGTAATGACATTCATGAATCCAATCATGCACTGAAGAATTTCATTCACTCAAATAGCAATAGAGATCAGATTAATATAAGTGCCCTTCCTTGGTTATTAACGGAGCAGCAAAGTGATGCCATAAAAGAAGTCATACGAAAAATTCGATTTCCCACAGGATTTGCTGGGAACATAAGCAATCTCATATCAAAGAAAAGTGAATTTGGGCCAGGGATCAAAATGCATGATTGGCATACTTTCATGAAGGTAAGTTATGTTCTTCTGTATTTACAATATATTCATAAACTACGTGTACTATTCATTATGTTATGTTAGAAAATAATGAAATGATTGGTTTATAATTACTGCAGTACGTGCTACCTCTATCTCTCCCAGAGCACTTCAACAATAACATCAAACAAGTGATATATGATCTTGGAAAATACATGAGGTAAGCAGTAATATCTATTCAATTTTTTGTATATATTTATTATATTCGCGATTTGTTTTTCTTGCTATGTAATCTATTGTATATTATTTTGTAAAGTCTCGTATTTATATATTTTTTGTGACTTGAATCTCTTAATGTAGGTGGTTGTCATCTAAAGAAATCCATAAAGAAGATATAAACTATTGGAAGAGAAGAATTCCTCATTTATTGTGTGAAATGCAAAAGTGTCTACCTCCAACTTTTTTCAATTCACAAGAACACTACCTCATACACCAAGTTGAGGAGATTGAATTGTGTGGACCTGCACACACTAGGTCAATGTGGATGGTTGAGAGGCACTTGAAATCTTTGAAGGCTTTGGTTCGACAAAGAGCACATCCTGAGGGTTCTATGGTAGAGGGATACATGGTATACCAGACTATGGTGTACATTACTGAATATCTTCCTAAGTTTGCTTCAAATATCCATGTAGATCGCATTTGGGATCTCGACCCTTTTAAAAAATTCAAAGGGGAGTACTTGATGGGGAAAGGTAGATTGAGGAAAGTGACAGGTAATAAATTATAAGATGTTATTGTAATAAATTATTTCTTAATCTTCAAAATAAATCGGTTGTAAGTCGTCTATTTTTTTTTTGTACAGTTGCTCGAGAGTGGGATGCACTACATTTGTATATTGCAAACAATCTTGATTGGATGACGGTATGGATTGAATGATGTCAACATTCTGGTCACACATTAACATGGGAAGGTGTATCTTCATTGGTTAAAGAAGCTCATCGTAATGGAGATTCTAATGTTATGCAAAGGGAAATAGATTTAGCATATGGTTTAAGAGATTTCCAGGTACGTACAAAATTATTAATCACCCGTATGTTTATCAACTCACAATATAATAATTTTGACATGTTTCACATATTATTGCAGGTTAAACACCACAAGGGTATGTTCTGTAATGGTCAAAAATTTCGCGTCAAAGTGTTGGATGACATGAAGAAAACTTGTGATTCTGGAATAACTGCAATCTTTCAAGTGACTAATATTTCATCTAGAAATGACTTAGATCCTCAAGAGTCTAAAAATCAATACTATGGCATTTTGGATGATATACTTGAGTGCGACTTTAGTTCTTTCAAATTAGTACTCTTCGTTGTCAAATGGTACAGGCTACGACTTAATCCAAATGATCCTAATAGAACTGTTATTGAACATGATAATGGATTTACAATGGTTAATACAAGGTCGTTTGAGCCAGTTGGGGATGAGCCCTATGTTCTTCCAAGCCAATGTGAGCAGGTATTTTACTCAGAGGTTTCACATAAACTGGGTTGGTCATTTGTTGTTAGACATGAACCGAGAGGAAGGCCGATAAAGTATAATGCGATGGAAGAAGAAGATACCGAAGAAGTAGAAGATGATGTAGATGATGATCATGATCGAAAATTATTGGATGATGTTCCTGAGACAAATTTTCATGAAGAAGAAGAAGAAGATGATGACGATGATGTTGCTAATGATGATGATGATGAAGATGATGTTGATGTTGATGATGATGATGTTGATGATGACAACAACGATGACAACGACGACGACGATGACGATGATGACGACGACGATGACAAGGATGATGATGATGATGATGATGATGATGATGAGGATGATGATGATGAAATTTAAAGGTATGCCATCAATCCTTAATGTATTTAATATTCATTTCTTGATAGAAATATATTTGTCTTAAATGGTTACATAGTTTATTCATTATCTATTTAAAAGCTACAAGTTTCAACTACAAATAGAATACTGCTAATCTAAATTAACTATTAATCTAAATTAATTAAATAAAACTATTTAAAACACATATTAATGTGAGCCTGATTTAAGTGTTATAATGTGTACGTTTTAATGTTTTTAATTTTTATGTGATGCTTATGATGGATGTGATTATGATTATGATGTGATTATGCTCACGATAATTGAATTACATTTGCAGGAAATTGAACCCCTTTCAAGAGCATCCCGCACAGTCTCATGGATCGACAGGTATAAGTCAATACACCTTATAGAAAGTCTATTTAATACACTTATCAATAGTAAGATCGATGTCTTCTAAGATCTCTCCCATTTGCAGGTACCAGCAAATAGGTATTTGTCAGAAGTGTCTTCCTCGAGTGAGGGAAATATAGGAATAGAAGAGGAAAGTGAGACATGCAGTTTATCTAGAATAGGGAGATTAACTAGAGGTCAAAGGACTAGAAGGAAATTCAATAAACACATGAAAATTTTCCTTGCTCAAGGGGGGTCATGTTCTTATGATGATGAGACGAAAGGCGACATTGAGGTGCCCTTGAGGTACCAACATCTACAGAAACATTGGGTACCCAAGGAACTTCCTCCAATAAACACTGATTTTTGTGTTAATGAGAGGATATATCGCATAGCACCATCATCATTACATGGTTTGGGCCTATTTTCTATGGATGGCATAAAGGTGTCTTACAACAAAGTTTCTGAATTGATGGAGTATGTTGGACCATGTTACGATTACAAAAGTTGGATGCATATTGTTCAATATAAAAAAAGTATGCGTAGGTATGCACTCTCGAAAAATTATATACAACAGCAAGACAATAATCAAAGTAAAAGTGTGGCTATATACATTGATGGAAGGCCAAAAGCAATAGGGAATATTGCGGGTTTTATAAATAGTACACGACCTGGGTCAACTATAAAGCAACCCAATTGCATATTTGAGGCGCACGAGGGAAATCGTGTATTCATCTGTGCGATAAAATCAATACGTGCAGGGGAAGAGCTGCTTATTGATTACAATTTGAACCGCATAGATACAAACGAGGCTACTATCATGGGGGTGGTACATACTATTAAACCAACTTCTAATCAATGACTCCAACATACCATTTAGTTATTAAATTTTTGGCTAACATTTTTATACTTGATCTTTGACACAGGGGCACAATATGGAGCAACCGCCCGAAGGTGATGGTGACGATATTCCTAGCTCATCTACACATGAGCAGGTAAAACTAATTGTAATTGTGCAAACTAGATAGAAGCAAAATGTTATTTTTTTAAATGTTATTTTCTTCATTGTTTTGGAGTAATTTTGATAATACTAATACTATTGTTGTCACAGAGGGCCGGTGGTCGGAGAGAGGGAAAGCAACCTGTAGTCCCTCAGGAGTCCCCCCTTGTGGACCCCTTTTTTATTGATTTAGCAGAGACCGATGACCCAATCGGTTCCATTAAAAAGCTGCTAAAGAAAATTGGGAAAGAACTTCTACGTTTGGTATCCATACATCCTCAGACTCAGGAAATAAAAGACAGGGCAGCTGAGTTGTTGCGCACTTCTGAAAACTTTAAAGTAAGTATTAATGAAATTTTTAATTATTACAAGAGTTCAATAATGGTTTTTATGTTATGCTCTTTTATGACATTAATTAAAATATGGATGCATTGTCTTTACAGAGTTATTTGCGTAATTTTGAACCCCATTCCCATGATGAGGCCAGTATTGCAAGTGGTTCAGGTAGATCACATGTTCCATTCCCCACTTGTCTTTTCCACTGAATATATATAGGAATGATCATAATCATTGACAATACATGCTCAAACAATCTTTTTTTTTAATGCTCTAACAATCTTGTCCATGCTAGTCCACGCGTTCTATATTTATGCATGCTCTAACAATTTTATTCTTCAGCTCCTTTCCATGATGATATGACAACGCCGCCTCCATCCAGGACAGCCACAAATGTCTTGCCGACTGCCATGTCAACAACACACAGCCTAAATGCACCAACTGTTGCACCATCTACTGGTACACAAATCCCTCTTTTTCTCTCTTTTGTTATGTGTTTAAGTGTTATGTGTTTACGATGTAGATCCCTTGATTGTGTTTGTGCCATGGGTGCTCTGCACCAATTTATTTCCCTTGAAGTATTATTTCTTGGAGGCATTTGATAATGGTTTTCATTTTTTGCAATAGGAGATGCAACAAGTCCCGATGCAACATCATTTCCTGGATGTTCTCGTGTTCCTAGTACGGGAACGGTGAAGGATTGCGTATTGATCATCAGCGACGATGAAGGCATTCCCTTAAAAGTATCCAAACTTCCAGGTACTTTAAAGTTATTATTATTCTATAGTGATATAATAGTAATTTAATTTTTGATCACTCTTCATCGACTAATGATCCCATGATTATTTTGTAGGGAATGATATTTTTTGGCGAAAACTTGGTGACGAGTGTTTGCGGATATTCGGGCCCACCATATGTACATGGTTGAACATCATATCCTAACTAAAACCCCAAACCACTATTTTGATTTCATATCATTGCTAGAATAGTTTTCCTTTTCATCAATTTCTTGAACTATATTAAAGGTAGCTTCTCTTCATTTATGAGTCTAACATGTTTTTTTTTACTTAAAAGGTGGAATAACCAAGATAAAAAGTTGAAGGATGATCTTGTACATAGTATGACCCAGCTTTTTGGACCTCGTGCATTCGAGAGAAACAAGCTCCTTGAAAGAGCTGGTTTATGTTTGAAGTATATTAGGGACCAGTACAGGAAATATTTAGAGGTTAACCCAAGGTACGAGTGTCTACCCTGTGTTCTTGAGGCTGAGTGACAAAGTTTGATTTTGGATGGAAAGTATAAAGCCGACATGAAAAAAGGAATTACGCTAGTAGAGAGTAGAGCAAGGTATGTGATACTTTTGAGAATGTAATTATGTACTAATTAACCTCTAAATTTTTCCTGTACTGGTCTCTAACATATTTCAAAATTTTCATAGATTGCCTGACACATCAAAGGCAACAAAGGCAAGATTAGAAAAGCATGGGACACACAAGCTCGGCTCTGGTGGTTTTTCCAAACTTCAAGCACGAGTTGTAAGTATTAGTAAATGAAAAGTTGTATCAATTTTTTTATATATTGCAAGGAAATTTTTTTTGATCAAACAATGCAAGTAAAATTCACCATACCAAGAAAAAATGTAGGGGTCAGAGTTCAATAGATGCCTCACAGAAGAGGACAAGAGAATTGGCTTCCAACAAGGCTATAGAGCTGTGGCTGAACGGCTACGAGCTGAAATCAGTGTGCAAGGTTCAAATAATGATGCATCTGAGCCACAGGTAAATAAGCTAAATGAAATTTATTTCAAATTGAATACTTTACCAATTAGTCTATTTGATGTTAAGTTCTAATATAAAGTGAGTATATCTATTTTAAGAAAGCAATGATAACAATGTGTAGGATATTGGAATGTAGCCTGACAATCCTTCTACACAATCTATGCATAATGAAGGTTCACATGATGTGCATCCTAGTGGTGGAGGTATACATTTGCTATTAAAATTTTTATATGTAATTACAATTGGTGTTTGGATTAATGTAACATTTTGTATAGCAACTATAGAGGATCGAGGGGTCGGTGCTCATGAGCATGTTGAGGTTGAGTCTAGACAAAATGATGTGGCCAGATCAGGTAATTAAAGAGTGCCACAGTTATGTTCTTTAAAATAATTAAATACTTGTAACAATTATAATTAAATATTTTAAATTTAACTCTTTTATTTGTTATTGTAGAGGACCCCCCTTTGCAGCAACATAAGAATTTGAGATCATCAAGAACAGAGAACAAAACAACTGATGAGGGGGGTATTGATGATAACACTTATCCTCCTCTTAGAGCTTACATAGAAAAAAAAATTAGAAAGAGAAAAAAGAAATGATTGTCATCTAAATACCTTAATTGATAATGACTGAATTTTATGTCTCAATGAATTTAATTATGTGCTAATGAATGTTCATGAATTATGTGTTTATTTTCATATTGATGAATGTTGCGTGTTAACGAATCTAATGTGTTAATGAATGTTATCATGTGATATTGATTGAATGTTACATTTTATTAATAATTGAAAGAATGAATGAATGTTAGATGTTAACGGGGAATGTAGAGTGATGTTAGGGGGAGGGGGGTGGGGCCAAATGAGCTTCCACCTTCACGTGGTTGGCCCTGTTTAGTAGAGAATATTAAACTATATTCTCGAAACAAAGTGAAGCTCAATAAGATACTAAATGAGTCAAAATGGTTATCAAGGTCCTCTATCCATAAGATACTTGTAGTCAAAATGGTTATTAATAAGATACTTGTAGTCAAAATGGTTATCTAGGTCCTCTATCCATTCCATAAGTTCTTCACCATTCAAACTTCCTCCATAACAAGGAATGTGCTCTAGGTTAGTCATGAAGCCTAGCATGGACTCTCAGTCAGATAGAGCCACTATTTCAGAGCCTTTTCTGTGCATTTCCTTCAAGCACTGTATAGTGTACGGATGTGAAAGGGAGGGCAGACCAGTGTGGAATTTAGAGTATTTATATCTTATGCTTTGAGAGTTTATTTGGTAGATTCAAGACACCTTATATCAAAGTTATTCCTTTTTCTTATCTGTTGTTCTGTCAAACCCTCATTTTTTGGGTTATTGCATTCAAATGGCCTTAACTTGCAAATAAACCATAGGATATCCTCTGTTCTTTGTAAAATGCAAGTTAAGGGGGTTTATTTTCATATTTTAAAAGCTTTGGAACAGGATACTAAGCCAGAGAATTTCAAGAGCAAGCCCTAGGTCAAGAGTCTCAATGTTCTTGACTAGGAGTTGATGGATTATGCAAGATTAGAGGGTAGCGGCAAGTAAAGGACCTCAAACCTTGTTGAATCTAGATCTTTAGAGCATGGTGGACATCTTCAAACTCTGATCTTGGTTTCATGCACCCATTTTCAATGCCTTGTTTTGGAACCCACACCCAAAGGCATGCATTAGGTCTGCGGACTCAATAAGGACATTGATATGCTGGAGTGGAGTCAGGGTCTGGGAGTTGGAGGATTGTTAGAACATCAAAAAGGGTACTCAAAAAACATATAAGTTCATAAGGTCCTTTGTCAAATTGAAGAGTTATTGCTGCAGAACAGGTTTTGGAGACCTACTGGAGTCACTAGGTCTATTTGGACCCGTTTGGACCACGACACACAGTAGCATCTACAGAGAAGAAGTTTGGTATGCAATGGTCTTGAAACCTCCTGAGAAATTCTTGGTATGCATTTGTGTGGTGCAAAAGCTTCGTTGAAAGAGAAAAAGAAGAAAAGAATAGAAATGATTTTTTTTCTTTTTATGTCATATACTGTAACCAGCTACTTATAACTTGCAAAAATTATTAGAACCATTTGAAATTGAAACTTAGTTTAATGTGAAACTGAGAACTTCTTTATTAGAGCTTTCTGTGATTTAGATTCAGACATCAAGAACATTGTTTGCCTAATATTGTGATTAATGTTTATTTATTAATATCTCATACTGACAAACAATTGATAATTGTAGGGAAAACATCATTGGGGGTCTTTGAGGATCCACCAGAAGCCAAGGAGAAAATGTATTCAAATGCTAAAGATGGTGTAACAGTCCTTACAGCTATTGAACCTTGCTGTGTAGATCATCTCTGATTCTCCAAGTTCAACAGTACTGTGGTATTCCTTTGGATACTTCTAATGGTAAATTTTAGACATCAAGTTCTTTTCGTATGAAACTACTACATTTGTAATCTGTAGTTTTAAACTTTTAGTTTATAAATGTTCATCAGCTTTAGTTCGTATGCTGCCATTTCAAGTATGATTAATGAAGTTACCTTTATCACAGGATGAAAGTGAGCAGTCATCATACTGGTACGGAGCTGGTAGCATTGATACGGTGACTAGGGCATCGTTTAATGGTGGTATTGTGTTTTCCCGTATTTAGGTCATCGGCCTTTTGAAGCATTGCCTTCATCTTTCTTAAGTCTGAGTTTTAAGTTTGTTTATCTCTCTCGGCGCTGTTGAAAATAAAAATGACAACGTTCTTGTTTGTTTTGCCCTTATATCCCGATGTGATTTCGCAGAGGGTTACGACGCTGTTGAAAACACAAATGAAAACACAAATCCCTTGTGTAATTGCCACTTGAAGGAGAACAGTAACTGTAAAGACAACATGATAATGTACACTTACAGTGAGTGTACATTATCATGTTGTCTTTAGAGTGACTATCCTCATTTGTTGAAGAAGAAAAGCATTAATGTGGCTGAATAGCAATACATTCAAGTGGCAATCACACAAGGGACAGTCACTGTGAGATGTCCTCATTTGTGACTGTCCTTACAGTGAGTGTACATTATCATGTTGTCTTTAGAGTGACTGTCCTCATTTTTTGAAGAAGAAAAGCATTAATGTGGTTCAATAGCAATACATTCAAGTGGCAATTACACAAGGGACAATCGATCACTGTGAGATGTCCTCATGTGTGACTATCCTTGTCACAAATGAGGACATCTCACAATGACTGTCCCTTCTGTAATTGCCACTTGAATGAGGATAGTCACTATAAAGACAACATGATAATGTACACATACAATGAGTGTACATTATCATGTTGTCTTTACAGTGGCTGCCCTCATGTTGTATATTCTTCTCTGTAGATGCTACTATGTGCTAGGGAACTTCTTAGAACTGTTGGTATATTCTTACAACTTGTTACACCTGGGATATTCTTCTCTGTAGATGCTATTGTGTGCCGTGGTCCAAATAGGCCCATAAATGTGGTTGAATAGCAATACATTCAAGTGGCAATTACACAAGGGACAGTCACTGTGAGATGTCCTCATGTGTGACTGTCCTTGTCACAAATGAGGACATCTCACAGTGACTGTCCCTTGTGTAATTGCCACTTGAAGGAAAAAAGCATTAATGTGGTTCAATAGCAATGTATTGAAGCAGCAATTACACAAGGGATAATCACTCTGAGATTTCCTCATTTTTGACTATCCTTACAGTGAATGTACATTATCATGTTGTCTTTACAGTGACTGTCCTCATTTGTTGAAGGAAAAAAGCATTAATGTGGTTCAATAGTGATGCAGAGTAGTCAGGGCTTTTAGAATATACAAATATACATCCTTAACTCTCATTCCACCAAGGAAGAAGGAATTCCAATGGTTGAAACGTGAGTTAAGGTCTTTACATCAGTCAAACCCTGAAAATGAGGGTTTGTAAACAATGCACAGAAAATTTGAAATAACTTAGATATAAAACAAAGAGAATCAATCAAACCAACTTCCAAAGCATCAGATGTCACTATTACAACTTCCAGGCAAATTTTATCATCCAACCACCATCCGTACAGCCGTACAGAGTTTGTTTTTCACCAGAAATGCACTAAAACAGGGTTATTTTTATTTTTTATGAAAGCAAAATGATTACAATACTGGTTCTTTGTCTGTCTTCGACCATTTGAAGCCTAAAATAGGCTCTCCAAATGTTGGTTCAACCATCTAGGTGGTTAGAACAGTTTATCCAACAAATGTCAACTTTGCTAAGCAACTTTTAAAGTTGCATTACAACTTTGCAAACAACTTTGCCGAGAAGGTTAAAAATGTGTTGTGAAACTTTAGGAACCTTATTAAAGTTATTTTGGACCTTCAAACTTCTTAACAACATCTAAAAGACACCTAATAAACACTTACTATGCTCATTTCATCCAAGGACTCAAAAGATGCCCAAGGTTTATAAGTCACCAAGGGGTCTTGTGTCCAACAAGTGGATGTTTATAAGGAGATAAAATCAATCCTTAATATTTATTACAAACCAAGAAAACATCTAAAACTCCTATTCTAATTTATTGTCATTCAAAAAGACTCTGATTTGTGATTCAAAAAGACTCTGATTTGTCAATCAAAAGGACCTTTCACCAGTCAATCCTTCAAAGCTCCAAGGTGAAAATCTTATGTTCCAATTGATAGGATTTGACTCCTTGGCTTCATGGCAACTTCCTTCAATCATGGTGTCTTTGGCTTGCATTAGGGATGCCCCTGCATCAAATAGAAATGCATTCAAGTGGCAATTACACAAGGGACAGTACATGCCCATTAAAGTTGGTGTTTTGTTATCCAGCATGACAATGTAGACAACATACTCTGTGTCAATTTTACTGATCAAATTTCCCTCCGCCAGGCAAAGAAACAATCTGGGTATGATAAGGTGAAATTTTGTAGTCCTTTTGGGTATGATAACAGTTCCAGTTTCCAATAAGATGGTTCATTTTTATAATCTAGCTTCAATTTCTCTTGTGAAAATCTTTTTTTCATTTTATGGGTGGTAAAATATAATTATTATGCTAGAGGTGTGTACTTATGGATGATAATGAAACAAAATGATAAGATTTAAGACTCTTGTTTTTTTTTTAAATAGCAATTTAAGTTTCCTTCTATTATAAATTACTATTTTTCTATTTTTTAATGTATCTTTCCAGATCTTTTATATCAATTTTATTTATGAAATATAAATATATTAATAATGTTTTAGTGTTTTTAGGATTAGTTTATATCAATTCTATGTATCATCATTCGTCATTCAATTGTCAGTATTATTAATTTAGACTGTGCAATTGTAGAACTACTCGAATATGGGTTGGATGGATACTCAAGCAGGGGAACCCTCCTCAAATATCTCAAGCAGTGAACTTGGAAAAATGTGTCCTGAAGGAACCCTTTCCATCAGAGAGATAAAAGTACAAACAAGTAAAAGAAGCAGGCTCTGCAAATATGTTTTTGAGAAGAAAAATGATAGATTATTCAAGTATGGTTCATGAGGTATATCTAAAAACACATTTTTTTTCTTATTATAATAAAAGAGGAAGTTGTGAATGTCAAAGTTGAGTGAAACAAAAATTATTTTTCATCAAATTTTGTTAGGCTTGCTTTTGGGAATAGTTTCTTACAATATTGCTATTAAGATTTTTATTGTGTAGTTTTTAGATTAGGTTTATAAAATTATATTTCATGAGTAGTGATTCATATTAATCAATTAACGATACTTTTGGAAGGTATTTTCAATGTGTCAAATTTTGATATTTTTACAAGAATTAGATTGTGTAATTTTTTTAATTAAAGTCATTGACTCATATTTCATAAATAATAGTTCTCATGAATCCATCTCTTATAAGATTGAATAGTCTATTTAGGAAGTATTTCTGATAGTATGTCAAATTATGATATTACTATTACCATTAGATTGCATGGCTTTGAAGTCAACCTCGTTGACCCATATTCTTCTCTGTAGATGCTACTATGTGCTAGGGAACTTCTTAGAACTGTTGGTATATTCTTACAACTTGTTACACCTGGGATATTCTTCTCTGTAGATGCTACTATGTGCCGCGGTCCAAACGGGCCCATAAATGTGGTTGAATAGAAATACATTCAAGTGGCAATTACACAAGGGACAGTCACTGTGAGATGTCCTCATGTGTGACTGTCCTTGTCACAAATGAGGACATCTCACAGTGACTGTCCCTTGTGTAATTTCCACTTGAATGAGGACAGTCACTGTAAAGACAACATGATAATGTACACATACAATGAGTGTACATTATCATGTTGTCTTTACAGTGGCTGCCCTCATGTTGTATATTCTTCTCTTTAGATGCTACTATGTGCTAGGGAACTTCTTAGAACTGTTGGTATATTCTTACAACTTGTTACACCTGGGATATTCTTCTCTATAGATGCTACTGTGTGTTGTGGTCCAAACGGGCCCATAAATGTGGTTGAATAGCAATACATTCAAGTGGCAATTACACAAGGGACAGTCACTGTGAGATGTCCTCATGTGTGACTGTCCTTGTCACAAATGAGGACATCTCATAGTGACTGTCCCTTGTGTAATTGCCACTTGAATGAGGACAGTCACTGTAAAGACAACATGATAATGTACACAAGTACCATGAAGGTAGTTGCAAGTTACGGTTGTTTCATTGCATACCAGAAACAATGAAGATGTTACGGTCCACAAAACATTTGTGCTTGAAAGATGAACAAATAAAATTAAACTTCTAAATAACCAAAGCCGCTAACAATAAATTCAACACAGATATGTCCTCATTTCTGGGTATTTTGGCTCTGTAACAGCTGAATACTAGATTACATAATAATGACAAAGAAAAATAAACCCAACGTACTCATAAATTGTAGCTATGATTTCGCGGAGGGAATCTCTCTCAGCACTGTTGAAAATACAAATGACAACGTTTCTCTACATTATCATGTTGCCTTTACAGTGACTGTCCCTTGTGTAATTGCCACTTGAAGGAGGACAGTCACTGTAAAGACAACATGATAATGTACACTTACAGCCCGTGTACATTATCATGTTGTCTTTAGAGTGACTATCCTCATTTGTTGAAGAAGAAAAGCATTAATGTGGCTGAATAGCAATACATTCAAGTGGCAATTACACAAGGGACAGTCACTATGAGATGTCCTCATTTGTGACTATCCTTACAGTGAGTGTACATTATCATGTTGTCTTTATAGTGACTGTCCTCATTTGTTGAAGGAAAAAAGCATTAATGTGGTTCATTAGCAATGTATTCCCAGCATCTGTACCTACATCTCTCTTATATACTACAAGTTGCTTGCCATCAAAAATTGCAGTTCCCTCACGTGACATTGATGGTGAAGTGTTCTTTTCAAAACCATCATCTGTGGTTACCAATGCTCCCGTTTTAGGCAATAAGTTTGTTGCATTCCATGAGCCATTGGTCAAGTTTCTTCTACGAGCTTCTGATGCCTCAAAATCTAAGCAGCGCCTACGCATGCCTCGTTGTGGTTGATTATCATTCTGTACATGAATTATAATGAGTAATCATTTTTGGGCCTTGGAATCTTGTATGTAACATGCACAGGCATTTCATGGCTAAATGAATCTATTTTAAAAGCATCAACTTTTCTTACATGATGCTGGATACATAAGTAGAACAAGTGTATATCAAATTAGAAGCAATCAGAACTCCACAATGACATATTATTTAGAGTACTCTTCAGTTTAAGTAATAATGCATATATTGACACTGTAAAGACAACATGATAATGTACACTCACTGTAAAGACAACATGATAATGTACACTCACTGTAAGGACAGTCACAAATGAGGACATCTCACAGTGACTGTCCCTAGTGTAATTGCCACTTGAATGTATTGCTATTCAGCCACATTAATGCTTTTCTTCTTCAAAAAATGAGGATAGTCACTGTAAAGACAACATGATAATGTACACTCACTGTGAGTGTACATTATCATGTTGTCTTTAGAGTGACTATCCTCATTTGTTGAAGAATAAAAGCATTAATGTGGCTGAATAGCAATACATTCAAGTGGCAATTACACAAGGGACAGTCACTGTGAGATGTCCTCATTTGTGACTATCCTTACAGTGAGTGTACATTATCATGTTGTCTTTACAGTGGCTGTCCTCATTTGTTGAAAGAAAAAAGCATTAATGTGGTTCATTAGCAATGTATTAAATAATTTATTTATTTTTAATCCACCCACGGGCGTCGCAATTGCCACGGCAACCCGTCGTAATGCAATGCAGGTGCCTATCGCAATTGCTTGGGAGGCCCGTCGCGATTGCGACGGCCCTCCAAAGCCATGCGACGGGGGGGCAACGCCCATGCTGCTAACAAATCTTAGTCACATTGCGACGGGATATGTGTCGCAATTGTGACGGCTACCCATAGACGTCGCAATTTGCGACTAAAAAACAACGTCTATGGGTGTTGCTATTGCGACACATAGCTGTCGCAATTGCAACACATAGCCGTCGCAAAATGCCCCCAAATGTATTAGTGTGGAAATCTATTTGTTTATCTAATTTGATGACCTAGAGGGCTCCCATGGTTTTATCAATATGATTGGTCTGGATAACTAAATGGATGGCCACAAAACCAATATAATTACTATACATATCTCTCACCACCCCACTACAGCTAGTCTTACTCCCTGCCGGGTTATCTTTAGTCACTGTGTCAAAATTGGCCTTAAAACAACCCTCCAAAGGAGACATCCAAACCAATCCCTCTCTCAATTTCTACTTCTTTCCTTTGAGATTAAAATTACTGGAGAGAAGGGAATTAGGGTCATAACCTTCTCCAACTAAAAGTTCCTCTTAGAAGAAGCAAATTTCTCCTAGATAGCTTTGGAAATTTTATTCTCCACCACCACCGAAGGAGCTTCCCTATCCCTAAAGACCCTATTATTGCATTCCTCCCAAAGGTTCTAAAAAATATGGGGAGTGGACAGTGACCAAACCATTTTAGAAGCCTTATTAGATATTGGACAAGTCCATTGTGCGAGAAAGTCTTTAATATTTGTAGGGAAGACCCAAGAAGGATTACAACCTTGTAAGAAGAAACCCCAATCTTCAAGGGCATAAGAGTAATGGAGGAAAAGATGAAAAACATATTCAATCTCTTTCTTGCATAGGAAACATCTGTTAATAAAACAAAAGCCTCTTATGCATAAATTGTCAATGGTTAGAATTTTATTTTGCATAACAATCCAAAATAAAATCTCAACTTTAAGAATAAGAATATTATTCTAGCAAGAGGACCATAAAGGAATTTCCCCATGAGAGTCATAACTGGAAGACATACTTGAGGAAACAATAAATTTTGTACTAGAATGGAGGGCCTAGATAAAAGAATCACACTGGTTGGCTTTCACCAAGGTGGAGTTAAGTGAGTGCTGAATCTGGAGAAGATTTGGATCTAAAGTAGTTAACTTAATCTAGGACCCATTATTCCTTTAATCAACCACCATATTTCCAAAGGTCAATTTACATCTCTAAATGATGTTCTCATTAGCTAGAGTCTTGTATAAAGGAATATCCAGCAACCAATAATATTCTCAAAATCAGATGTTTTTATTGCCCAATTTCCATCTTCTCCCCTTCGTTGCACAATCCTTCACACCCTAGACATAATTCAAGATATAAGACCCATTTATGATGTTAGCTTCTTTAAAAAAATCCTCAAGGGAAGGAGAATTGAGAAGATACTTTATTTTCTAGATGATATTCTATTCCCTCTCTTCCTCATACATTCTTCATACTTGTTTAGCCAGCAAAGTATTATTTAACTTATCGATGGGCCTAGTTCATAGACCTCCCTACTTTTTAGGTTTAGAAAGATGCTTAAAGGAAATCAGGTGTATTCTCTTCATTTCCTCAGTTCTAGACCACATGAACTTCTTTTGAATTTTTTCCATTATTTCAGAAAATTTGGTTAGGATTTTAAACAAACTTAGAGCATAGACAGGGAGAAACTGAAGACAATTCTTAAGTAACTGCACTTTTCTAGCCTGACTCGGTATGTTACCTTTCCATCCATCTAGTTTACTATTAAATTTATCAATAAAGGAAAGCCAAAATGAGTCTAGGGGTTTGGATCCCAAAGGTAATCCCAGATAGTTCCCAGGGAGAGACAAGATGACACATCCAAGGATTTCAAAATTCTTCAGTTGTCTTTCCTTTGGAGTATTAAAAAAGAACAAAGAGTTTGTTTTCCAATTGATCAATTTCCTAGTAGCAGAAGTATAGGTGTTCAAGGCATTTTTAATGCATTTATCTTCTCTGACAGATGCAACCCCCATATTAATAGTGTCATCCACAAATTTTTTCATGAGAGAGTTTGTGGGTGAGAAGATGGTCTTAACTCTTGTATAGAACTAGAACTATTGAGTTTAAGAAAGAATCACCCAAAGCATTTAACCATTATTGAAAAGAAAATAGGAGAAATGTGGTCCCCTTGAATAAGATCTCTAGTCAAGTTAAAGAAATTTGAGGATGAATAATTTTCAGCATAACAACAGAGGAAGTGGAAACAAGTTGGTGAATAAGTAGAACAACATTTCTCCCAAATCCAAAAGCATGGAGGAATTTGAGGAGGAATCCCCAATCAAATCATTCAAAAGACTTTAGATAAATCTAGTTTCATGAGGAATCCTTGATTGTTGGAACTTATGAGACAATGGATATTTTCATGCACATAAATGATAGAGTCCAAAATTTTCCTACTTGGGAAAAACTTGTTTTGTTGATGAGAAATAATATCATTCAGAAACTTTAGAATTCTAGATGTTAGCACTTTATAAATGATTTTGTAAAAGTATTTGCAAAGTCTGATCAGTTTGAAGGAATCAACAGAGTTAGCCCCAACCTTTTTCGGGATCAACACAAGGAAAGTGGCATTAATCTCCTTTAGAATTATATGAGCATAAAAGAATTCTTTAACAACATCAAACACATACTTACCCATAATATGCCACATCTTTTGAAAAAAAAACAAAAGGAAACCATCTGGCTTTGGAGCTTTGTCTCCTTCAAAGGAGAAAAATACAATTTCCTTAGAGGAAGGAATAGAAACGAGGGCATCATTTTGAGTCTCAGAGATGAGAGAAGGGATAGAAAATAGAAGAACTTCCTAATTATCCAGATCAAGAGATGGATTGGTAGAGAGAAGGAATAAGAAGAAACCCACCATTTCACACCTAATATCTTTTTCCTTAGTAAATTTTCCTATATCAGTATTAAGGTAGGAGATATGGTTAGCAACTCTTTTTTTTAGGGTGGTCATATGGAAAACATTTGTGTTCTTATCTCCCTCCTTTATCTAGATAGAGAGAGATCTTTGTCTCTAAAAATTCTCTTCTTTAGCTATTAAATCTTGATATTTGTCTAAAGTACCATTCTCTTCCTCAATAAGTTTCTAAGAGTATTGGATTTGGAATTGAAAATGTCACCAAACATGCATTTATTTCAATTCTTAACAAAGTCCTTCACATTCCTTAATTTTTTGGCCACCCTAAACATAACACTATCATCAACTTATATGTCCCACCAATATTTATACTTATCCTCAAAGTTGTGGTTAAGACTCCACATTTTTTTAAACCTAAAGGGGAAGTTTCTTTTGTACCATAAATCAGATCAGCAACAAATATAATAGGGAAATCATTAGACCTACTTTTAGAAAAAGAGGAAAGGAAAAAGAGGTATCTTTGCAACCAATCATGAGAAATCAGAGCTCGATCACCCTTGACCTGAATAAGATCTTCCCCAACCCTTCTATTTGACCATGTGAAGTTAATCCCTTGAAGATCAACATCCATTAGATCCTGTAGGTTTATTAAATCAATCAGATTAATTCTACCATCCAGTTGGATCTACAGTCCTCTCATCTTCTACCAATCTTTCGAAAGGGTATTGAAATAAATCATAACCAACCAACTAAGATCTGGGAATGCCTCCCTAATAACCACTACCTTATCCCAATTTTTTTTCCTACTTGATCTATTGTTAGGGGCATAATTGTTAGAAATATAATCAAAGTGAAGTCATCACGGATGTGATGGAATTTAACTACAATAATAAATTGCCATAATTCATCATGATCTCACCTCTAAATAATTTTTGTTTCAATAAATAATGATTACCTGAGAAGCACCCTCAGAACTGCTTCCAGCGACACCACAATTCTTAAAGAACTTGGAGTTTTTCTAACTTTTCCTTGGCCATCTTAGTTTCTTGACCAAGCACTCCTTTATCCTTGCATGCATGAAAAATTAACAAACTATTTTCTGAATGTAAATAAATTAAAGAAAACTCATGAATCTATAATGCATAATACACATCAACTCAGCTGACACAATATTTTGATTATGCATAAACCTTTGGTTAGAGGGAAAAACTATGGTGGGGATGACACCCACAATCCTTCACTACTATAGCATAAGGTTTCTCCATTAGAGCACACAAAATATCACTTCTAGTGATTTTACCATATTAGGAGTAATACAAAACTAGATGTACTAAAGAATACCTAATTATAAGATTTTTCAACACTCATTAAGTGTGCACTCTGCTAAGAGATTTTACAATAAATCCTTGCTAAATCTTACCCAATAAGTAGGGTTTAAGAATACAAAGATAATAATGTATTCTAGTAATAATTGATCTGTAAATGTGCATCTATCTATATGCTAAATCAGATCCATTGTGCTTTCTACATTATCAATGTCTTCCTCTGATTGATTTCACCAGAATTATCAAATTTTTTCTGCTTGACAGCCTTAACTGCTTGTTTTATTTTCTGACTCTTTTCTTCTTTATACTCACACACTTTCTTCTTTTTCATTCATCCTTATATATTGTTTCAATAACTTCCTAATTACTTGACCCAATTAGGGTTTAGATCATTTCAAAAATCTATCTCAAATAGATCAATGATCCATATTCATTTCTTTTATCCAAGAAATATTTACATTATTATCATTGGTTCAATCTGTGCAATCAAATTAGTAAATTCATTTTTTATTCCCAAGGAATCTTACCTAATGTCTACCTCAATCTTCCTAAACTATTTTCTTTTCTCGGTATATTTTGATCAATCTATTAGATTCATTTTGTATCACTCTTTTATTCTTTCTTGGTCTACTCGGTTAACATACTATTCCTACTCAGTACTTCTTTTACTCAGTTACAATAATTGTTTGGTACACTTCCCATTCAGTAACCATTGTGCTCGATATATATTTTTGAGTATATGTATAGCTTTGTGTTTGGTACTTCTCTACCTTGTCTTACCGACTGTTACACTCTTTACCAACTAACTTCTTTTCACCGACTGACTTCTTCACTCATACCAACATGATCATTTCTTCACTAATGAAAACACTAAATACATTTAGGAGTAACATTCTTCCCCTTTGGCATTAGTGACCAAAACATGTTAGATTTTTAATATCTCCATATATGTTGACTCAGTAAAAATTATGCAATAACTCCCCCTTACCATATACTTGTCTTGCTTATACATCTTTCAAAATATCCCTTATTTCTCCATCATATATACATAGTGAACTAACTATTATCCATTTTATTATCTCCCCGTATATCTATCTACTATTCCCTTTATTATAGTAATGCCAAAAACAAAAATGTAAGGTCATATAATACTTACAATTTATCAAAAAGTTCTTTCAAAGTAGTTTTATCACTATCATATGCTATTTTACATGTCTCGTGTAGCATTTCCAATGTTTCTAATTGAGCTTGTAGTTGTGAGGACAAATCTTCCATATGATCTAGTACTGACATCTCAAGTGTGGGAACAAGCTCTTTTTCTTTCTTCACATGAACCTGTATAACCTCTAAATGAAGAATGATTTGAGCCTGAAGCTCAAGAATTGGTTCTCTTATTTTCTCCTCTTCCTTAAATAAATTTACAGACTCATAAAATGTTTAATTTTGGAATAATGACTTTGAAGTGTTTGTGAGTCACCAATCAATTTATTGGCACTATCCTTAAGATCTTCATCTATTTTCTTCATCTTGTCTAGGAATTATTGAGTAAAATGAGAAATATTGTAAAGTTGTTGGAATAATTGAACTATTACCTTTATTTTATCTTCCATATCGATTGCAATGATAGATAGGGAAACCTTTTGTTCAACTATCTTTTGCATTAGTTTTCCAGCTATCTTTTCTTCAGCTTTAAGCTTCGCTATATTCAACATTCTCTCATCAACATTAATATCAGATTCATTTACCTGAATCACTAGTGAGACTAACTGATCAATTATGGAGGAATTTTCATTAATTGGAGTCTCATGTGAAATTTGGAGTAAGATGTCTTTTACATCAAATAAGAATTTTTTTTGTTTCCTTTCCTGTTTCAACTCATGTTGTGTTGCTTTTATTTTCAACAGTTCTCCATACTTCAATATTTCATCTAGGTTCATCTTTGTTGGATCACAAATAGGTGTTACAATTTCTTCATCTAGTGAAATTTCTCCCTTCATACTTTTCTTCCTCTTCTTTCTATGTGTGTTAAGTGCACTCTCAATAGGTGATATGGTTGGAGGCAATGAGGCCTGAATTTTTTTCTTACTTGGTTCTTCAATCTTTTATTTCTCACCTTCCTTTACAACTTCTTTTTCCTTTCCCTTTTTCTGAGTATCTGTTTGCATACATGTATAAGAAGTATCTTCTCTTTCTATAGTTGTTGTCTCTTTGCCTTGTTCATTGATAGTGGGTGTTGGCAATTTGGCTGAGTTTATTACATAGATGTTGTCATTATGGAAACATATGATCTACATGAAGATCACCCAGGTTAGAGAGCTAGAATGACAGAGTGCAATGCAAAATTGTCTAAGTATGAGACAGTACTTTTACAAGTGAACCTAGACACAATTTTTGTTTGAGATGTTGATTGGAGTAATTTCAGTGCTTGCGCACTTGAACATAGACTCTATTAGTACTATTGAAGAACCATCTTAGAGTGCAAGTTAGTATGACATGTACAGAAGAAGTTATGACAGTTTTACTAAAGACAGTGTCAAGCTGATAGGACAAAATATGAAGACTGAATTAGTAAAGAGTTAAGGGATTATTTTGTTTATCAAAATAATGAGTTCAAAATATAAAGGGATGAAATCCTAGATGTTAACCCTTGGATAAAGTTATTTGTATAAATGTAATTGTAATTGTAAAGAGAGGTAATGTGATGTAATGAAGTAGTGATATGATGTGAAATATATGATGCATATGTAATAGCGATAGTGAAAGAGTAGAGAAGAGATATTGATGCAAGAAGTATAAGGTTATATACCTTAACCTATTTTTGTAATCAGTGTATATTTTACATTACTTGTTTGGGAAGTGGGCTCATTTGGTAATCACATTTTGTACTGCCAACTCCTAACAAGGTTGAGGCTTCTAACAAGGCCTATAGTCCCTTAATCAGGACTGATACACTATATGCTTGTAATTGACTCCTAACAGGGTCAACATCCTTAACAAGATACTTTTGATTAGTTGATCTTTGTGGGTACCATCCCCACCAGGGTTTTCCCTTGGCCAGGGTTTCCTCGAGAACAAATAATCTATTATGAATTCTTTAGTTTTATTGCTATGCATGTTTTTTAGCTTCTTATGTTATGCATGTGTAAAGATAATATTTTATATCCATAATTGGGCAAAAGATAAATTTTGTAGAATACTGATTCACCCCCCCTCTCAGTATTCCCTATTTCTAACAGTGGGTTCATCACCCTTATCAGTTTCTTTCTTCTCCTCAGTGTCCTTCACTGTTTCCTTAGCATCTTTAGTAATATTTGTATCAATAGTATTGCTTTGTTTAGGTGAAAATTGACTAGGTGTAGAAGTCAAATATGCATGTACTTTCTCCAATATTATTGCATCTTTCATTAGTTTAGAAATTGCAGGCTTGGTAACTAATGTCTCTTCAAGGTGCTCCTCAGTTTTGTCCATCATATCTTGATCCTTATTAACATTTTTATCTAGATGATTTTTAGTAATGTCTTTATTTAAAATCTCTTCATCTGTGGTACTGATCATGCGAGGAATACCATTAATTACTATATTTATAGTGACCTCAGGGTTTATTTCACAATCCTCTACATATTCATTAGTGGGAAGCTTGGTATCTAAAATTTTAATTTTCTCAGGTTCATTAGGCTCAAGTCAATTTGGAATATATTCTTCCATTCTTTATTAGTCTCATCTTCTACCTCTTGTGATCTACATGTCATAATTCTCAATAATATTTTTTTAATCATAAATATTTTCTTGTAGTTTATAAGGGCTTCAACTACTTCCTGAACTGATAGAGATGTTATAGATATAGCCAATGATATCTCCCTTATCTTTCTTTCATTTTAAGGTGCATATTTCCATCTTGCACTAATCCTTTCAAACAATTTTTTAGGTAATTTCCCTACAAGTTCCATCGAACCTACCCTGAATGTGTAGATAACATCAATTGTTTCTTCTTCAATATTCAATTTATCATCATCATCAAACTTATGAAATTTTACAACATGCATAGAACCAAAATGTCAATATGACCTTAGTTAATTAGAAAACTTAGCAACGGTTTTCAATAAAGGGTTGTTTACAACTCAGAATTGATTGTCATCATTTGAGTCAGTTCTCTCACTATCATCACTCTTTTGTTTCTTGATCACTTTGGGTACTACATGTTTTTTGTATATTATCTTCTAGTATATTTTTGTTTTAGTTTGAGTTTCCTCAACTAAGCTATATTTACCCCTACATCTCTTTGTAGGTTTTATGGGAGTTGATGCTACTTTATGCCTTGACCTAGTAGCCTTCGGACTAGCACTTTCCTCTATTGAATTCTTTCTTCCCCTCTTCAGATTAGATGTTTCATCTTTCACATCCTTGGTCTCTTCATCAACCGACCTATCTTTCTCTTCACCAAATTTCTCTTCTAATGTGTTGAACATTTTACTAGACTTATTTTGAATATTTGGACCTAGAATCTTAAGTCTTATTCTTTTATTTGCTTCCTAAAATTTTCCAAACCTTTTTGCAATCCTATTTATAGTTTCTTCAATAATTTTTATATGGATAGAGTAGCTCATTGTATATCTAACTCATACCTTGTTAGTTTTAGCCATGATGTCCTCGGTTCTACAACGTTGATTAAACATGTATTTGTGTTAGCTAGAAAATAAATTGAGTCTTCATAGTTTTCAACTAGTTGTGGATTATTCTGAAGCTTTGATGCATCGTAGTCTTAAATTGTTCAAAGTAGTCAATCATAATCTTATTAAAATAATATCCCATACCATTGATATAATCATTAATTTGATATATAATGGGTCTTTCTCTATTCCAATTAACATCATTGATTATAGGAAAAAGTTCCACAAGTAGAAAAAGATACATACGAACAATGATCCAAATACATGAAAGTGTTTGTTTTGGAAACTCAGATAGTATGCACATTGTCTTCTGGAGTTCTTTAAAGAGGATCTCAGCTAGGTCAAATTTGAATCCTTTCTTCACAATTTTGTACGCCAAGTCTATTGCTTCAAATGGTACACTATTCGACCTGCTTGATAGGTAGATTAGGTAGACTATAACATATTTATAAAATCTGGTCTTGGCATCATTTATAGTGGACACTTAGAAACCTTGACTATCCCATGTTTCTCCACTGTGATTCTCTATTTCTTCCTTCAGTGCCAACCTCACAACCTTAGCCTTCTCAGTGATTGGATAACCAATGACCATGTGTATGACATCCTTAGGTGGATACTTTTGGTAACTAAAATCTTTCCCCAAATGACAGACCTAATGACAATGAGAACATGCCATGCTAGGTGTCTTCTAAGTAACAATATTACCTCTTATATGTAATCTTCTACTTTTTTTTACAATGTGACAAAAGCTTCCATAGGATATACAAGTAATCCTTGTGTTGTAATCCCAATTGATATTGTTTTCTTGTCTACTTGGTATCTAGTTATTTTTCTCTTGTGATCTGTAGTATTGTGACTTATATCCATACTTATTGCATGCATGGTAGTAACCATCAAATCTATCTTTACTAGGAGTCATGCCAATTTTAGATCTTCACTCAAATTCTTTATGACCATATCTGTTACAGTTATAACAAAATCCATCAAATTTAGGTGTAGTAAATGACTCATCAACCTTTTTCTTGTATACATTTTCTATGTGGCCATTTTTTTCATAGTGATAGCATGTTGTCTTCTTGTGTTTTGGAGTTCTATACACACTTTTCTATTCAAATTTCTTAGATGATTCTCCTTTCTTAGTTGTAGAGTCCTTGATAAAGCCTAATCTACTAATATGTCTCAGTCTCCTCTAATATCTTAACTATTCATCCAATTTCCTTATACTTTCTTCAGATCTCTTCACCCTTTCATTGGTTTCCTTTTTCATTTTTTCATCTCATTCCTCATATGTTCATTCTCTGATCTCAATCTAGTAATCTCTTCAAATTTCCTTATAATTTCCTAATTAACACTAATTAACTGATCAATCATATTGTTGTGATTTTGTGTCAACATCTATATTTCAATATCTTTCTCATCTAGTCTTGCACTCATTTGCATTCATTTATCTTGTATCACTGTCTTTTTATCTTTAGATCTTCTCTTTTAGAAAAAGAGGAAAGGAAAAAGAGGTTTCTTTGCAACCAATCATGAGAAATCAGAGCTCGATCCAACTTGACCTGAATAAGATCTTCCCCAGCCCTTCTATTTGACCATGTGAAGTTAATCCCTTGAAGATCAAAATCCATTAGATCCTATTGGTTTATTAAATCAATTAGATTAATTCTACCATCCAGTTGGATCTATAGTCCTCTCATCTTCTCACAATCTTTTGAAAGGGTATTGAAATAAATCATAACCAGCCAACTAAGATCTGGGAATGCCTCCCTTATAACCACTACCTTATCCCAAATTTTTTTCCTACTTGATCTATTGTTAGGGGCATAATTGTTAGAAATATAATCAAAGTGAAGTCATCACAGATGTGATGGAATTTAACTGCAACAATAAATTACCATAATTCATCATGATCTCACCTCTAAATGATTTTTCTTTCCATAAATAATGATTACCCTAGAAGCACCCACAGAACTACTTCCAATGACACCGCAATTCTTAAAGAACTTGAGTTTTTCTAACTTTTCCTTGGCCATCTTAGTTTCTTGACCAAGCACTCCTTTATCCTTGCATGCATGAAAAATTAACAAACTATTTTCTGATTGTAAATAAATTAAAGAAAACTCATGAATCTATAATGCATAATACACATCAACTCAATTGACACAATATTTTGGTTATGCATAAACCTTTGGTTAGAGGGAAAAACTATGGTGGGAATGACACCCACAATCCTTCACTACTAAAACCTAAGGTTTCTCAGTTAGAGCATAAAAAATATCACTTCTGGTGATTTTACCCTAATTGGAGTAATACAAAACTAGATGTACTAAAGAATACCTAATTATAAGATTTTTCAACACTCATTAAGTGTGCACTCTGCTAAGAGATTTTACAATAAAACCTTGCTAAATCTTACCCAATAAGTAGGGTTTAAGAATACAAAGACAATAATGTATTCTAGTAATAATTGATTTGTAAATGTGCATCTATATGTATGCTAAATCAGATCCATTGTGCTTTCTACATTATCAATGTCTTCCTCTAGTTGATTTCACCAGAATTATCAAATTTTTTCTGCTCGATAGCCTTAACTACATGTTTTATTTTCTGACTCTTTTCTTCTTTATACTCACACACTTTCTTATTTTTCATTCATCCTTATATATTGTTTCAATAACTTCCTAACTACTTGACCCAATTAGGGTTTAGATCATTTCAGAAATCTATCTCAAAAAGATTAACAATCCATATTCATTTCTTTTATCCAAGAAATATTTGCATTATTATCATTGGTTCAATCTGTGCATTTGGATTAGTAAATTCATTTTCTTATTCCCAAGGAATATTACCTAATGTCTACCTTAATCTTCCTAAACTATTTTCTTTTCTCGATATATTTTGATCAATCTATTAAATTCATTTTGTATCACTCTTTTATTCTTTCTTGGTCTACTTGGTTAACATACCATTCCTACTCAGTACTTCCTTTACTCAGTTATAATACTTGTTTGGTAAAATTCCCATTTAGTAACCATTGTCCTTGATATATATTTTGGAGTATATGTATAGCTTTGTGTTTGGTACTTCTCTACCTTGTCTTACCGACTGTTATGCTCTTTACCAACTAACTTCTTTTCACCGACTAACTTCTTCACTCATACCAACATGATCATTTCTTCACTAATGACAACACTAAATACATTTAGGAGTAACATTCTTCCCCTTTGGCATTAGTGACCAAAACATGTCAAATTTTTAATATGTCCATATATGTTGTCTTAGTAAAAATTCTGCAATAACTCCCCATTACCATATACTTGTCTTGTTTAAACATCTTTCAAAATCTCCCTTATTTCTCCATCATATATACCTAGTGAACTAACTATTATCCATTTTATTATCTCCTCGTATACCTATCTACTATCCCCTTTTTTATAGTAATGCCAAAAACAAAAATGTAAGGCATCGTATAATACTTACAATTTATCAAAAGGTTCTTTCAAAGTAGTTTTAGCATTATCATATGTTATTTTCCATGTCTCTTGTAGTGTTTCCAATGCTGATAATTGAGATTGCAGTTGTGAGGATAAATCTTCCATATGATCTAGTACTAACATCTCAAGTGTGGGAATAAGCTCTTTTTCTTTCTTCACATGAACCTGTATGACCTCTAAATGAAGAATGATTTGAGCCTAAAGCTCAAGAATTGGTTCTCTTATTTTCTCCTCTTCCTTCCTTAAATCAATTTGCAGACTCATAAAACGTTTAATTTTGGAATAATGACTATGAAATGTTTGTAAGTTATCAGTCAATTTACTGGCAGTATCCTTAAAATCTTCATCTATTTTCTTCATCTTGTCTAGGAATTATTGAGTAAAATGAGAAATATTGTAAAGTTGTTGGAGTAATTGAACTATTACCTTTATTTTATCTTCCATATCGATTGCAATGATAGACAGGGAAACCTTTTGTTCAACTATTTTTGCATTAGTTTTCCAACTATCTTTTCTTTAGCTTTAAGCTCCGCTATATTCAACATTCTCTCATCAACATTAATATCAGATACATTTACCTAACTCACTAGTGAGACTAACTGATCAATTATGGAGGAATTTTCATTAATTGGAGTCTCATGTGAAATTTGGAGTAAGATGTCTTTTACATCAGATAAGACTTTTTGTTGTTTCCTTTCCTGTTTCAACTTTTCTTGTGTTGCTTTTATTTTCAACAGTTCTCCATACTTCAACATTTTATCTAGGTTCATCTTTGTTGGATCGGAAATAGGTATTACAATTTCTTCATCCAGTGAAATTTTTCCCTTCATACTTTTCTTCCTCTTTTTTCTATGTGTGCTAAGTGCACTCTCACTAGGTGATATGGTTGGAGGCAATGAGACCTGAATTATTTTCTTACTTGGTTCTTCAATCTTTTATTTCTCACCTTCCTTTACAACTTCTTTTTCCTTTTCCTTTTTCTAAGTATCTGTTTGCATACATGTATAAGAAGTATCTTCTTTTTCTATAGTTGTTGTCTCTTCGCCTTGTTCAGTGATAGTGGGTGTTGGAAATTTGGCTGAGTTTATTACATAGATGTTTTCATTATGGAAACATATGATCTACATGAAGATCACACAGGTTAGAGAGCTAGTATGACAGAGTGCAATGCAAATTTGTCTAAGTATGAGATAGTATTTTTACCAGTGAACCTGGACATAGTTTTTGTTTGCGATGTTGATTGGAGTAAGTTCATTGCTTGTGAACTTGAACATAGATTCTATGATGACTATTGAAGAACCATCTTAGAGTGCAAGTCAGTACGGCATGTACAGAAGAAGTTATGACAGTTTTACTAAAGACAGTGTGAAGCCGACATGACAAAATATGAAGACTGAATTAGTAAAGAGTTAAGGGATTTTTTTGTTTATCAAAATAATGACTTAAAAATATAAAGGGATGACATCCTAGATATTAACCCTTGGATAAAGTTATTTTTATAAATGTAATTGTAATTGTTAGGAGAAGTAATGTGATGTAATGAAGTAGTGATATGATGCGAAATATATGATGCATATGTAATAGTGATAGTGAAAGAGCAGTGAAGAGATATTGGTGTAAGTAGTATAAGGTTATGTACCTTAACCTATTTTTGTAATTAGTGTATATTTTACATTACTTGTTTGGGCAGTGGGCTCATTTGGTAATCATATTTTGTACTGCCAACTCCTAACAAGGTTGAGGCTTCTAACAAGGCCTGTAGTCCCTTAATTAGGTTTGATACACTATATGCTTGTAATAGACTCCTAACAGGGTCAACATCATTAACAAGATACTTTTGATTAGTGGATCTTGGTGGGTACCATCCCCACTGGGGTTTTCCCTTGGCTAAGGTTTCCTCGAGAACAAATAATGTGTTATGAGTTCTTTAGTTTTATTTCTATGCATGTTGCTTAGCTTCTTATGTTATGCATGTGTAAAGATAATCTTTTATATCCATAATTGGGCAAAAGATAAAGTTTGTAGAATACTGATTCACCCCCCCCCCCCTCTCAGTTTTCCCTATTTCTAATAGTGGGTTCATCACCCTTATCAGTTTCTTTCTTCTTGTTGGTGTCCTTCACTATTTCCTTAGCATCTTTAGTAATATTTGTATCAATACTATTGCTTGGTTCAGGTGGAAATTGACTAGGTGTAGAAGTCAAATATGCATGTACTTTCTCCAATATTATTGCATCTTTCATTAGTTTAGCAATTGCAGGCTCAGTAACTAATGTCTCTTCAAGGTGTTCCTTAGTTTTGTCCACGACATCTTGATCCTTATTAACATTTTTATCTAGATGATTTTTAGTAATGTCTTTGGTTATAATCTCTTCATCTGTGGTACTAATCATGCGTGGAATACCATTAAATACTATATTTATAGTGACCTTAAGGTTTATTTCACAATCCTCTACATATTCATTGGTGGGAAGCTTGGTATCTAAAATTTTAATTTTCTCAAGTTCATTAGGCTCAAGTCAATTTGGAATATATTCTTCCATTCTTTATTAGTCTCATATTCTACCTCTTTTGATCTACATGTCATAATTCTCAATAATATTTTGTTAATCATAAATATTTTCTTATAGTTTATAAGGGCTTCATCTACTTCCTTAACTGATAGAGATGGTATAGATACTGCCAATGATATCTCCCTTATCTTTCTTTCATTTTAAAGTGCATATTTCCATCTTGCACTAATCCTTTCAAACAATTTTTTAGGTAATTTCCCTACGAGTTCCATCGACACTACCCTGAATGTGTACACAACATCAATTGTTTCTTCTTCAATATTTAATTTATCATCATCATCAAACTTATGAAATTTTACAACATGCATAGAACCAAAATGTCAATATGACCTTAGTTAATTAGAAAACTTAGCAACGGTTTTCAATAAAGGGTTATTTACAACTCAGAATTGATATTCATCATCAGAGTCAGTTCTCTCACTATCATCACTCTTTTGTTTCTTGATCACTTTGGGTACTGCATTTTTTGTGTATATTATCTTCTAGTATATTTTTGTTTTAGGTTGAGTTTCCTCAACTGAGCTATATTTACCTCTACATCTCCTTGTAGGATTTGTGGGAGTTGATGCTACTTTATGCCTTGACCTAGCAGCCTTCAGACTAGCACTTTCCTCTATTGTATTCTTTCTTCCCCTCTTTAGTTTAGATGTTTCTTCTTTCACTTCCTCGGTCTCTTCATCAACCGACCTATCTTTCTCTTCACCAAATTTCTCTTCTAATGTGTTGAACATTTTTCTAGACTTCTTTTGAATATTTGGACCTAGAATCTTAAGTCTTATTCTTTTATTTGCTTCCTAAAATTTTCCAAACCTTTTTGCAGTCCTAGTTATAGTTTCTTCAATAATTTTTATATGGATAGAGTAGCTCATTGTATATCTAACTCATACCCCATCAGGTTTAGCCATGATGTCCTCAGTTCTACAACCTTGATTAAACATGTATCTGTGGTAGCTAGAAAATAAATTGAGTCTTTGTAGTTTTCAACTAGTTGTGGATTATTTTGAAGCTTTGATGCATCGTAGTCTTAAATTGTTCAAATTAGTCAATCATAATCTTATAAAAATTATCTCCCATACCATTGATATAATCATTAATTTGATATATAATGGGTCTTTTTGTATTCCAATTAACATCACCGATTATAGGAAAAAGTTCCACGAGTAGAAAATAATACATACCAACAACGATCCAAACATGAAAGTGTTTGTTTTGGTAACTCAGATGGTATGTATATTGTCTTCTGGAGTTGCTTCAAGAGGATCTCAGCTAGGTCAACTTTGAATCCTTTCTTCACAATTTTTTATGCCAAGTTTATTGCTTCAAATGGTACATTGTTCGACCTGCTTGATAGGTAGATTAGGTAGACTATAACATATTTATAAAATCTGGTCTTGGCATCATTTATAGTGGATACTTAGAGACCCTGACTATCCCATGTTTCTCCACTGTGATTTTCTATTTCATCCTTCAGTGCCGACCTCACAACCTTGGCCTTCTCAATGATTGGATAACCAATGACCATGTGTATGACATCCTTAGGTGGATACTTTCGGTACCTAAAATCTTTCCCCAAATGACAGACCTAATGACAATGAGAACATGCCATGCTAAGTGTCTTCTAAGTAACAATATTGCCTCTCATATGTAATCGTCTACATTTTTTTACAATGTGACCAAAAATTCCATAGGATATACAAGTAATCCTTGTGTTGTAATCCCAATTGATAGTGTTTTCCTATCTACTCGGTATCTAGTTGTTTTTCTCTTGTGATCTGTAGTATTATGACTTATGTCCATACTTATTGCATGCATAGCAATAACCATCAAATCTATCTTTCCTAGGAGTCATGCCAATTTTAGATCTTCACTCAAATTCTTTATGACCATATCTATTATAGTTATAACAATATCCATCAAATTTAGGTGTAGTAAATGACTTATTGACCTTTCTCTTGTATACATTTTCTATGTGGCCATTTTTTCCAGAGTGATAGCATGTTGTCTTCTTGTGTTTTGTTGTTCTATACACACTTTTCTATTCAAATTTCTTAGATGATTCTCCTTTCTTAGTTGTAGAATCCTTGATAAAGCCTAATCTACTAATATCTCCCAGTCTCCTCTGATATCTTAACTATTCATCCAGTTTCCTTATACTTTCTTCAAATCTCTTCACCCTTTCATTGGTTTTTTTTTTTCAATTTTCAATCTCATTCCTCATATGTTCATTCTCTGATCTCAATCTAGCAATCTCTTGAAATTTCCTTATAATTTCCTAATTAACACTAATTAACTGATCAGTCATATTGTAGTGATTTTGTGTCAACATCTTTCTCATCTAGTCTTGCACTCATTTGCATTCATGTATCTTCTATCACTATCTTTTTATCTTTAGATCTTCTCTTTTGTTCCATAATTGCACACATCCTTACCGATTGAGCTTCTTGTTCCCTCTTTAATGATTTTACCTCCTTGGTTAGGGTTTTGTTCTTTTTAGTCAAATATGATATAGCATCCTTAGATTCATTGGAAAAACTTCCCTCTATTTGTTCTTCAAGTTCTTCAACTTGATCTTGAGTGTCTTTTAGTTGATGATCTAATTACTTTCTGTTATGTAGTGAATACTTCAATTTCCTTCTCAGTTTATCAATCTAATCATTTGCATATTTTAGTTCCATGTTCATATTCTCAATCACCTTTTCATACCGATATCTTTCCATCTCCAGATATTTGGAATCTCAAGTGATAAAACTTCTAAATAGGAGACTAAGCTCTGATGCAAATTGTTGGAAAGTTAAGGTGCTGAGAGGGGGGGTGAATCAGAACCTTCTAAAACTTTTAGCCTTCAATAACTATTTTAACCCCTTTATCCTTTCATGCATAAAAACTTAACAAAATATTTGTTGAATGTAAATAAATTAAAGAAAACACATCCATCCATAATATATAAAATACATCAACATAATTGACACAAGATTTTAGTTAGATAGAAACCCTTGGTTGGAGGGAAAAATTGTAATGGGGATGACACCCACAATCCTTCACTACTACAGCATAAGGTTTCTCGATTAGAGTATACAAAATGTCACTTTTGGTGATTTTACCCTATTAGGAGTAATACAAAACTAGACCTACTTAATTCTAACTAGCTATAGGATTTTTCAACACTCATTAAGTGTGCACTGTGTTAAGATAATTTACAATAAAATATTGCTAAAGCTTATCCAATAAGTGGGATTTAAGAATACAAAGATAATAATGTATTCCACTAATAATTGATCAATAAATTTTGATCTAACCGTATGATAAATCAGATCCATTGTGCTTTCTGGATTATCAATATCTTCCTCTGATTGATTTCACTAGAATTACTAACTTACTCTACTCGATAGCCTTAACTACTTGT
Organism: Chamaecyparis obtusa; assembly: GCA_027943335.1. Classification (NCBI taxonomy): domain Eukaryota; kingdom Viridiplantae; phylum Streptophyta; class Pinopsida; order Cupressales; family Cupressaceae; genus Chamaecyparis; species Chamaecyparis obtusa. The sequence continues at coordinate 112,701 of BSBK01008861.1, forward strand.
TCTCTATTATGTTTATCTTCTTCTCTGTAATCAAACACTTTCTTCTTTTTTATTCATCCTTTTTAATTATTTCAATAAATTCCTAATTACTTGACCTAATTAGGGTTTAGATCCTTTTGGAAATCTCTATCAAATAGATCAATGATCCATATTCATTTCCTTTATCCAAGAAATAGATCTATATTATTATCATTGGTTCAATCCATGAATTGGGATTAAATTAAAATCATGTTTTTATTCCCAATAAATATTACCTAATGTATATCTCAATCTTTATAAACCATTTTCTTTTCTTGGTAGATTATGATCAAACTGTTAAATTCATTCTATATCAATCATTTACTCTTTCTTGTTCTTCTCATTACTTCCTTTACTCAGTTACCATTCTTGTTTAGCACTCTTCCTATTTGGTAACCATTGTTCTCAGTCTACACTATTGAGCATATGCATAGGTTTGTGCTTGGTACTTCTCTACCTTGTCTTACCAACTATCATGCTCTTTATCAAATAACTTATTTTTATCGACTGACTTCTTAACTCATACTGCCATGATCATTTCTTCACTAATGATAACTGTAAATACATTTAGGAGTAATAGATGGGTCACCTCCAAAGATGATGCACACCTAAGAATCATTAAAAAATTCCTCCATTTGTTCAATTTTATGGGGTTCTATAGAATAAATAACCCATGGAGGAGTACACATCAATTGAGAACCAGAATTATCATTTATTTCCCCTTCTTCTGGGCTTTCACTATCCTCAAGGTTTTTGTCGTAACCAATATTTTCCTTATTAGACTTAATAGCGGTACTATTATCTTGATTAAGGTTGCCTTCCTCAATCTCTTTTTCTAATACAACCCCTTATTTCTGATTATTAGCTTCCTTATTTTTATCATTTTTAATATCTCCCTTAGGCAAGATAGATTCCTCAAGTTCCTTGCTATGTTTTTTTATTCTTTTCATTTGAGCTATCATATTTTAATCCTACAGAAGAAACATTGTCATTTTTACCTTCCTTCTATTGATTCCTTCTAGTAGTCTCCAAGGTTTCTCCTAAACTGCACTCTCCACCTCTATATTCCAAAGGGATACTCTCTTTATCCATGGTTTTAGGTTTACAAACTTTATATATCTCAATTTTATTACCCCCTACTTCATGAATATCCATATTCATTTTGACCTTATTAGGGAAACTCTTAGCCTAATGAATAGTTTTATTACACACAAAACAAGAAAAGCAAGAGATTCAAAAGAAAATTTGTGGCTCTACTTTCCCAACTTGGATACGATATCTATCTTTGTAGAGAGATATGTGAAATAATGAACATTGACACAGATTCTTGCAAAAAATAGTCTAGTTTTGGTCATCGTCATAGGATTAATAGATAATAGTTCTCCAAAGGAAGAGGCCAAACCTTTCCACACATCTTTGTTCCAGAACTGAAGAGGATTTCCCAGAAAGTGCACCAAGAAAAGAGACAAAATGTGAAAAGTATCATGAAAATCCTTTTTGGGTCCCCATTTCTTAAGAGAAAGAGCCATTTTTCCAAAAATCTAGGGACCCCCGCATAGAAAAAAGTACAAACATTCCTTATTATAAAACTCAAAGGAGAGGAATACCTTAGAGAGAAGTTGTGATATCCAATTGACCTTTGAGTCTCCACTTTCTCTTAACCAAAGATTTGACTACCTCAATATTCATCCTAGGATTTACCCACCAAGGTAAGCTCCATAATAGATATATAATTATCCACAAGAAAATCAAGGATAAAAATATAGTAATATCTTTTTTTTGGGTCATCTTTACATGTTACTTCTGGTAAAGAATACTTTCCACTAGGTTTTTTCCCAAACAATGAAGACCACCATTTAAGAGCCTCTATTTTATCCAATGTCTTGAATCCTGTAAAAGAGTCACACAGGTCAGTGTCACGTTTTCCATCTAGTTCAATGGGAAACCCATCTTTCTATGGATTTGGTTCAAAGTCTTCAATTGAGTCTGTGCATTGTGATCAGTCCTTTCTACCTACATTCACTTATAGCCTATCCGAATTGGGCACCTAAAAACCTCTAACATTAGCCTCTCCTCAATCACTAATTTTCCTTCCTCCTCCATCATTGGTTTTCCCACCTCCTCCATCACTGGTTTTTATGCTCCTCATCACTGGTGATATTCATCCTTCAAATGTTATGTAATGATGAGTGTTTATTATAAAGTTGTGTTTCTTTAATAATTAGGAATGTTAGGGAATATTCTGGAATAAAAATTAGATTAGGGTTTTCTTGAAAAGTTTTTCTTTGATTTATTTTCAATTATGACATTCCATGGTTTTGAGGGTTTTGGAAGAGTTCATTTTTAGAGAAAATGCATTCTTTTTAGAAATATAGATATGTACATAAATAATATAGATCTGCATGTGTGGAAGATATATATATATATATATATATATATATATATATATATATATATATATATATATATATATATATATATATATATATATATATATATATATATATATATATATATATATATATATATATATATATATATATATATATATATATATATATATATATATATATATATATATATATATATATATATATATATATATATATATATATATATATATATATATATAGTTACATGTTATTTAGGAAAGATATATTCAATTGCATGTTATTTAAGATAGATATATTCAGTTGCATGTTATTTAGGAAAGATGTATTTAGTTGCATGTTATTTAGGAAATATATATTTATTTTCATGTTATTTAAGAAACATATATTTATTTGCATGCAGTGGTATTATATTTTTACAAATTCTTTCAAATTTGTAAGGAAACACAAGTGCGGAAATAGCTTCCTACACTAATCTCTAAAGGAAAGTATTGTGCAAATTCTTTTTAAATCCTTACAATTTTAGATTTGTTAACTACTTTAACAAAGATATTGCAGCCATATACCATGCATATAGAAAATAGATAGAGAAGATTGAAACACATAAACACAAAGATATGCCGGTGGGGAAAATTTTTTTGGTAAAACAACCCCACCCCTCCAAAACTTGCACAATGTATTATCTTCAACACAAAGACTACAACACACTTGCAATGCAAGTTCTTTCAGGAGATGAGAGACTAGTAAAACTTATATCTCTCCCATAGAAGCAACATCATATATATAGACTCCTCAGGACCCAAAAAATACCCAAAAAAGGAGTTTGGCATCCAACCACCAAGACCCATGCACAAAGCCACATGTACACAGCTGTTACATGCAATCCCAAGAATAGGCATCCATCCCTAGAATAGACTATGACAGCTTGTCATAGAATCTGCCAAAAATAATGGTCACAAGAGAAGTGTAAGAGAATCTATCATACCAACCTATTTTTGGCATATTCTCTTACACACACCAACCACTTCTTCTTGGGTGCCCAAATAGGCCCAAGTCATAAGATGCTCTTACACCTATCATAGCACATTCCTTAAATAGTTCTTACGCGTCATAGGAATCCATCATGACTATTTCAGTCATGATCTCCTTATGCACAAGATGCCAACACATCAAGTGGAGTGACACATCAACATGCCAACTGGACATGTACACTCACACTTAATTTCATTATTTGCAAAAAATACATTTACAAAACAAATAATAATAATAGGAATTATCCAAGGTTGAGACACCTTATTCCTAACATTCTCCCACTTGTCGAACACCTTGTAAGAGCAACAGGAACATAATAGGAACTTTAACCACTATAGGCCAAAAGGCCCACAGACTCTGAACACCATCTAAACTTCTCAATGCTCACTAGTTTCGTTAATGCATTTGCAACATTCTTCACAGTATCTACCTTCTCCAAATTTACCTTTCCATCTTCCACCATATCTCTCACAAAGTGAAACTACACATCAATGTGCTTCGTTCTGGCATGGGAAGTTGGATTCTTTGCAAGGAAAATAGCGCTCTGACTATCACACCAAATAGTAATATGTTCTACATCAACACCAACATCAGAAAAAAATCTCCTAAGCCAAATGGCTTTCTTACAAGCATGAGTAGCAGCCATGTACTCAGCTTCTATAGTGGACAAAGAAACCACAGGTTGTCGCTTACTCATCCAACTAATGGCACCACCAAACATAGTGAACACATAAGCACTGGTGGATCTCCTGCTATCAATATCACCTGCCCAATTTGAATCCACAAACCCATGAATACAAACTGAATGCGAAGATCTAGAAGAGTTACCATGATAACATATGGAGTAATCTGATGTACCCCTCAAATATCTGAATACTCACTTAAATGCATCCTAATGTACCCGTCCAGGGTTAGCCATAAACTGACTCAGGACTCCCACTGGTTGGGAAATGTCCGGTCTAGTACAGACCATAGCATACATAAGACTACCAAATGCACTAGCATAAGGTACTCTACTCATGTCCTCCACCTCACTGGGAGATTTTGGACAATCATCTACAAATAACTTTGTTCCCATAGAAATAGGAACACAAAGTGGTCTACAATCTGCCATGCTGAACCTGTCCAACACAGACTTCACATACTTACTCTGACTCAACCAAAGTTTTCTGTTAGACCTATCTCTACTGATTTCCATACCCAAGATGTACCTAGCTGCCCCAAGATCTTTCATCTCAAACTGTGCTGACAACTAAGATTTAAAATAAAAAAATCATACCCTTACCCTTCCCAAATAGCAACATATCATCAACATATAATGCAACAATAAGAAGGCGATCATTTTCAACTCTAAAATAAATACAATGATCTGATTTTGATCTTACAAACAATTGAAAACACAAAGGCATCAAACTTAAGGTACCACATCCTAGGAGATTGCTTCAAACCATACAAAGATTTCTTTAATATGCAAACTAAGGATTCTTTACCTTTAACAATGTAGTGCTCAGGCTGTGACATATAAATTTATTCCTCCAAATCACCATGAAGGAAAGTTGTCTTCACATCCATCTATTCTATCTCTAAATCATATGATGCAACAAGAGATAATAGAAATCTAATGGATGTCAAATTTGCAACAGGAGAGAATATTTCACCATAATCTATTCCATCTACCTATGAATACCCCTTTGCAACCAATCTAGCTTTGTACCTTTCAACACTGCCATCTGCACATAATTTCTTCTTGAACACCCATTTACAACCAACAAATTTTCTCCCTTTAGGAAAAGGTACAAGGTCCCAAGTTTTTTTTTTCTCCAATGAAGCCATCTTATCATCCATAGCCTCAATCTAGGAACTTGCATCTTCCATGCCCAAATCCTCTTTCACAGATCTAGGCTCATCAGTGTTAGTAATCAAAGCAAAAGCATAACTAGAATCTAACTTAGAATAACCAAACCTTTCTAGTTGCTTTCTTTCTCTCATGGATCTCCTCAAGGGCTAACATTGAGGTTGTTCTTCCTCTTCTTGCGAACTATCAGAGCTATTAGAGCTCTCCTAATCATTAGACCCAACATGGTCCCTTTGTTTAGTCTTCTCAGGGGTAGGAGACAACTGAACAACATCTTTTTTCTTTTCTTTTTCATATGGTTGTAGCACAATAAGAGAAGATGTTAGCTCTCTAAAAATAACATTTCTACTATAAAACACCTTACTAGTCACAGGATCCCAAAGCTTGTATCCTTTCACACCAACACTGTATCCGATGAAAATACATTTGATAGCTTTGTTTTCCAACTTAGATCTTTTCTCCTTTGGAAAATATGCATAAGCTTCACAACCAAAAACATGAAGATGTCTAATTGAAGGCTTCTTACCAGACCACACCTCCATGGGTGTCTTACTAACAAGAGCTGATGTAGGAGATTTGTTAACCAGATAGCAAGCAGTGGCCACAACTTTGGCCCAAAACCTTTGTTCTAAACTAGCTCCACTAAGCATACTCCTAGCCTTCTCCATCAGTGTCCTGTTCATTCTCTCTGCAACTCTATTTTTTTGTGGGGTATAAGGAGTTGTCTTATGCCTCTCGATACCTCATTCTTTACAGAACTGTTCAAACTCTGTTGAGAAAAACTCACCACCATTATCAGTTCTCACACACTTAATCTTCTTACTAGTCTGATTCTCTACAAGGGCTTTAAATTCCTTGAACTGACTAAAGACTTGTGTCTTACTTTTAAGGAAATAAATCCAAGTCCTTCTACTATAATCATCTATGAAAGATACAAAAAATATAGACTTGGAGATTGAAGGAACTTTTATAGGACCAAATACATCAGAATGAATAAGATCCATAACATCAGAAGATTTGTGAGAACTAGAGTAAAACTAAACATGATTTTTTTTACCATAGACACAGTGTTTTTAGAAGTCAAACTTGAGATTGCAATCATTTAACCCCTCAATGAGGTTTTTATTTTTCAGGGTCCTAAGACCCTTCTGACCAATGTGGCCAAATCTCATATGCCACAACATTGTCTTTTATGTAGGAAGCTTGCCTTCCAAAGTGTTTGCACCCTTAGGTACACTTACTGCACTACCATCAAAACCCATTGCCATAGTCTTCTTTACTGCTTGTTCAGATGGTGGGGATGAAGTGATAGCCACTCTCTTGTTTGAAATAGAAGAACTATTGCACTGAGCAATGCATGCTTCAAGCTAAAACAAAGTACCTCTCCTAGTACCTCTAGCTAGCACCATAGAACCTCTCATCATCTTGAATCCATCTTTTGAAAAGACAACGTGCACACCTACATCATTTAGCATACTTATAGATAATAGGTTTTGTGCCTAACCTGAAATGTGCATAACTTCATTGATTCCCTTTACTCATCCATTAGGAAATTTGATAGCGACCCTTCCGCATCCAACTATCTTTAGGTGAGAATCATCACCCATGTACACCTTTCCACCATCGAACTCTTCATATTTTGAGAACCAGTTCCGATGAGAGGTCATGTGAAAAGAAGCACCCGAGTCTACCAACCACACATCATTAGATGCATGGGCTGCCAAAGATGCAATAAAAGCATCTCCATCTTCTTGAGATTTTTCGGAAGCTAAATCTAAGTCTTTCTTCTTCTTCTTTGATTCTTTGCAGTCCCTCTAGAAGTGCCCATTTTTATTACAGTTCTAACATTTCACCTTGGACTTTTTAGGAGTCTTAGAACTCCCATGGGATTTGGATCTACCCTTCTTTGACTTGTTGTCATTCTTCTTTCCTCTGTTGTTGGATCTCCTGCGAATAGCAAGGGCTTCCTTAGATGAATCCAAAGTCTTTCTTCGCATCTCCTCAGATAGCAACAAAGACACCACATCATCCATACAGAATGTGATTATAGTACTTCCAAGAGCCATCACAAGATGGTCCCACAAATCCAGCAAGGAACAAAGAAGGGTCATACAATGATCCTCCTCCTCGATCTTGGCACCGGATGATGCCAACTATGCAATCAATAAATTGAATGCATTGAGATGATCAGTTATGGATTCACCTTCCTCCATTCTTAAAGAATACAACTTCTTTCTCAGGAACCACTTATTCACTAGAGATTTGGCTTGATACACAAACCCAAGTCATTGCCACAAAGAATTTGCAGTAGTCTCATCAAGAACATTCAGAAGAATGACATTTGCTAGACAGAGTCTGATGAGTCCCTTAGCCTTCTAATCCTTGATCTCCCAATCCACTTGCGATATCATTGTAGGTTTCACATCAAGTGAAGTAGCCTCCCATAGATCATGGTCTTCAAGCATGTCTTCCATATTGAGTTTCCACAACTCAAAATTATTGCCATTAAATTTCTCCACCTCCATTCTAGTATATGAGGAACTTGCCATCTCAATCTGCAAATAAGATTCAGAATGCTCTACACAAAACTCCCACTCAACTTGAGATTAGCTCAAAAAACCCTACCCAACAACTAGGATCAAAAGTTGATTAGGCTCTGATACCACTTGTAAGGAAACACAGGTGTGGAAACAACTTCCTACACTAATCTCTAAAGGAAAGTATTGTGCAAATTCTTTTTAAATCCTTACAATTTCAGATTCGTTAACTACTTTAACAAAGACATTGCAGCCATATACCATGCATACAGAAAATAGATAGATAAGATTGAAACACATAAACACAAAGATATGCCGGTGGGGAAAAACCTTTCAGTAAAACAACCCCACCCCTCCAAAACCTGCACAATGTATTATGTTCAACACAAAGACTACAACACACTTGCAATGCAAGTTCTTTCAGGAGATGAGAGACTATTAAAACTTATATCTCTCCCATAGAAGAAGCATCATATATATAGACTCCTTAGGACCCAAAAAATACCCAAAAAAGGAGTTTGGCATCCAACCACCAAGACCCATGCACAAAGCCACATGTACAAAGCTCTTACATGCAATCCCAAGAATAGGCATCCATCCCTAGAATAGACTATGATAGCTTGTCATAGAATCCACCAAAAATAACAGTCACAAGAGAAGTGTAAGAGAATTTGTCATACCAACCTATTTTTGGCATAATCTCTTACACACACCAACCACTTCTTCTTGGGAACCCAAATAGGCCCAAGTCATAAGATGCTCTTACACCTGTCATAGCACATTCTTTAAATAGTTCTTACACATCATAGTAATCTTTCATGACCATTTTAGTCATGATCTCCTTATGCACAAGATGCCAACACATCAAGTGGAGTGACACATCAACATGCCAATTGGATATGTATACTCACACTTAATTTCATTATTTGCAGAAAATACATTTACAAAACAAATAATAAGAATAGGAATTATCCAAGGTTGAGACACCTTATTGCTAATAAAATTTATATACATATATACATATACATATACATATATATACATTTACATTTACATATACACATACATATGTATATGTATATGTATATCTATATCTATATCTATATCTATAACTATATCTATATCTATATCTATATATTGTTAATATGATTTAGAACAATAGAGAGGGGGGGGTGAATTAGTTGTTCTCAGGTCTTGATGTATAAAACAATTTCAAAAACTTATTCTTAAATCAGTTCCAATAACCAAAACAAACTCGGTCATCACTGATTCAATAATAGAAACATACAACAATACAGCTCACTACCTAGTTGTAACTTAACTTGTAAAACATAGAAATGTTCAAACCAAAATATTCACACAAGTATTAACACCAGGATTTATAGTGGAAACTCAATTTGGGAAAAACCACTTTGTAACATGCTACTATTATTTTCACTCTTCTAAAGTGAGCTCGGTAAAAATCCAACCCTGTCAAAGGTTACAATACACACTGTCAGGTGTGACCCTATTAAAGGATTTCAATCACCCTGTTAAAAGTGAGCCTAGTCATAGGACTTACATACACTCCATTAGAATGAAACCTTGTTTAAAGGATTTAACATATGACTATTAGGTCAACCTCTGTTAAAAGGATTTTGACTATTGCAATGGTTAGAAAGTAGTAGCTATATTTATCTGAAAAATATACAACTCACTTTACAAATATTAGATTTGATTCCGTACACTCATGCTGGTTTACTGACTTTGAAACTTTTCCATCTCCATCTCTGATCTGCTCGAAACTTTTCTTCAAGCAATCACCACAATTTTCCTTCATCCTTTTCTGCTTATTCAGTCAATAAAACTTTACTTTTCCAGCATTCTTTGTTCTTCCTTATGCACTTGCATATCTCAGGTTCCCTTATATTTTTCTCAATTAGGTTAACTCATCTTTTTCCGCTCAATCTCCTTCGTAGATCTTAGGGTTATGTCAGATTCATTGAATCTACCTGCTTCATGTTCTTTGGCTCCTTTTCTAGAATCATTTCAAATCTCTTAAAGATTTACAATAAAATATTTTACAGTGCATTTAATGCTTCCAAACAATCAATAAAAAAAGTCAACACATTTTACATAATCCAAGAATTCAACAATGTCGGCTCCAAAATTAAATTCTCTTCAAATATAAAATTGTTGATGCTCAACCAATACTATGATCATCTACTCGGTCTTCATGTAGAAAGCTCAGTCATTACTATAACTGTTTCCTTGACTTACAGTGTCTTTCTCGACAATTAATTTTTGTGCGGTCGACACTATAATTTTTCTCGGCATACCTTGATTCGGTCAACACTAACATTATTCGGCTTAAACATGATTTTTCCATTCTTTGCTTGGTCAAGCCTACTAGTTTAGTCTTTAGTCTTACTAAGATAAACAATACATTATCTCATCATTGTGCAACATACTCAAGTACACTTTGTAGTATCAAGATAACTCAACCTTTCCTTAGGTGCTATTGTTACCAACCTTGCTTAGCCCCTTAGCAACACTCAAATAGATATAGTACTTTCCTAAGTAGCAACAGTCTTACCAATTAAGGTTTGACATCAATGACAATACAACAATTGTTTCAATTGCAGTTTCCAACATATATATATAGCTATATATATAGGTACACACACACACACACACATATATATATACACATACATACATACATACATACATACATACATACATACATACATACATATATATATATATATATATATATATATATATATATATATATATATATATATATATACACACACACACACACACACACACACACACACACACACACACACACACACACATGTGTGTGTGTGTGTGTGTGTGTATTTTATAATGGGAGTTTTTGTTTTGTTTTCATTCAAGTGACTACTTGTTGGTTATAGGAAGAGTAATTCCCTAGGATGAGATTATATCTTTTGAAACTTGAATTATTTTATGGTTTATACTTTTTTGGGTTTATACTGTAGAAAGATCATAACCATCTTGATTTCATGATTAGTATGTATGGTTTTGGGTGTATCTGTGATGTTATCTCATGTGTTCTTGAGTCTTGATCATTATGTTATTTGATGACAAAATGGTGTGACCACTATTGTGTTAAAATTCTACTTGGTCACCTTGTTTCATCTTCTATGAATTTGCTAAGATCTAAATGATGGTATCTTCTAATTATGATTTACTCCATGTTGGAGAGTGATGTGATTAGGGACCTATTCCTAAGGATTTGATTGATCTAGTGATATGATAAACATATGGATTTTGTAATTGTTTTGTTAAGGTGTCCATTATGGGATGGATAATTTGGTTCCTTTTTTAGGATGTAATATTATTTATTATGCTCTATCTCTTTTTATTGATGACTTTTATGATGTAATGTTTTATGAGAAGTATTTTATGGTTTTGGTTTTTTCCTTCTCTTTGGTGATTTTGATCGGAGCATTAGGGTAGGTATTCTAGGAGCATATATGAGAAATGGCTTGCAATGAGCATCGAGGCCCTCAAGTGGTTGCCACGATCACTTGTTGTAGGTAGCTTAATAAAGTGGTAGCTTAATAAATTTATCAAGAGAAAAAATTAATATGATCATTGTGTACATCACCCATGACTTGATCACTAGTACATGCTAGGATGGAGTGAGGTGATTCTTTTCATCTAGTGTAGCGTGTGTTCTGGCATAGTTAGTAGCCTTATCTACATGATTGGTTTACCCATATCGCATATGGTCACTTGAGTGTTGGGGTCCAGAGAGGCTACCAAGATGAGACTCAAGGGTTAGACATATATGACGACACTTCCCCATATGTGTTATATATTCTTACATTGCATTTGGTACACTTGATTTGTGTCTTGATCATTTATACTTTATAACCTTATATCTATTCATTACAATTTTTATCTAGTGTACCTTCTCATTAGTATTGCTCATTTGGCTATTTCTTTTACTAAGGCCCGATGTTAGATCCTCAGCATGGTGGGAGTGGACCAATGGGTTTCACATGGTCAAGTGGTAGTGATTCTTGTTACCATTGAGATCTAATGTTTGTGACTTTATGCTTGGATGATCCTTGATGCTACTTCTCTATCTTATTATTCATTATTGGAAACTTTCTTATTCTCTTCATGAGATTTATATCTTGTATTCTATGATGTATCGATGTGAGACATCCTTCAAGAGATGTATATTTATTTATATCTTATATGTGAGTTGATTATATTATTGTGATCCTAGTGACATGTGTAGTGTAAAATGTATTATTATGTATGCCATGATGTATCAATTTTTTATTATGTAAAATAGGTTTTACAGGGTGCTTGAAACCTAATACATAGAAAAATATATAAACATAAGTCCAAGTCTTAAAAACAACAGAGACTAAGAGTGAAACAGGCCACTAGCATGGCCAAAAGTATAGCCAAACAGAGATAGAGAAAACAAAAAAATAAACCAGGCATAGACACGAGCATTAAAAGCCAGGGAAAATAGTCAAGAGATGTTCCTGAGAAGGGTAGCCACATTAGACTCAAGGATCTCCATTTTATCAGCAACCTCCTTTATCTTTTGTATGTCCATGGCCTCTTCATGCTCCATATTCTTTTTGGATCTGACCCTAGTCCTCTTTCTAGGTGCTTCATTTGGCTTCTATACTTTATCCTCTTTTATGATTTGCACTTATTTTCCTCCTGGCTTTGCTTCCATTTGTCTCAATAAGTAGCTTGATATGCTCATTAGAAGCTTTCAAGATGTTGAAGTTCTATTCCACGATGCCTTTGAGAGTGTCCTCAAGGCTCAACATTTTTTCCTCCATCCTAATCATCCTATCAGACATATCTTATTGATTGAACCTTTTCTTAGATTGATGTGATGATTATATCTTGTGATTAAGCTACACATATATTTATGTTAGTTTACGTTGTGGTTGTTATTAGTAGATTAGTTGTTTCAAAGGAACTCCACATCATGGAACCTTTGAGATTCTTAACTAGATTGATATATGTTAATATTATGTCTTCTCATATGTTAATGGTGTTATCTTTACTTAAGTTGTGCTTGCTTCCACATTTCAATTGTTTAATGTATCTTTAAACATTTAAGAAAAAAATTATTACATCAACTTAGTGTAAAGTTAGGTTAATTTCTCGTGGTTTCCCTAGCGGCATGACACACACACACACACAAGTTTAATTCTAGAAATGTATGATCTCAAACATAAATGTAAAAAATGTAGTCAAGAAACAAATAGCATACATATAATTTAAAAAAAATAAATGAATAATATTATGCACTAGTGAGTTGGCCTAATTGAAATGGTGGGTTGTGTGGTTCATGCATGAGTTTTGTCACCAAAATATTTTCTCCTCGAATTTTTCGAACACCATTTTCACCATCCTTGTAAATTGAAAATGACAGTTTAACTGTCTACATCAAGATTATGTACATTTCCAAAAAATAAAGAAGTTATTATGAATTATCTTAAAGGGGGAACTTCAAGAAAACTCATTAAAATATTAAAGTAATATGACTCACATAGGCCTTTATTAGAAGTTTTGATTGGAATGAGCTTCCTTCAAACTGGAGTGTTTGAACAAAGGCCTCCTAGTTTGAATGAAGGATGAAAGGACCCTTCATTCAAACATACTTGTTTGAATGAAGGTATTCTCAAGAAAAGTTTTGGCAACTTCCTTTTAGTTTTTAGGTGAAAGTGGAACACACTATTGTAGGATCACACACATTTCAATGAATCAACTAAAAAACATAAGAAAATATACAAGAGAAGGGTCTACTAATGTCCTTGAAGGCAAGAGCATAGTTAAGGTAAACACGCACCACATAGACATGTAGATACATTTAAAATTTTGAGTGTTACATTACATGACTCAAGAAATTGAAAATTAGTGAATAAATAGGTATGAAAGTTTAATAAATTAATTTGCAAAATATGAAAAAAAAGTAGTTACTATATAAAAATATAAGAATTTATTACATTATTATTTTCTTACTAAAAAAATAAAAAAATAAATGCAAATATTAATTTTCGACCAAAATTTTATTTCATTAATAATATTAAAATTTATATAATTGTTTCATGATATTTATAATCATTAAATTATTATTTTATAATAGCTTAAAATTATATTTTCTAATAAGAAAATTACTATTATAAATATTTTATTTATAAGGAAAATGATTATTTATTTGTATTATATTAAATATATATTCTTTTAATAAAAAAATATCTATAAACACATTTTGCATTTTATGTAGAATGAATTGAATAAAGAGGAGAATTTTTTTTATTTATAAAAAGTTTTATAAAAATAAAATTATACGTCAGAGTTAGAAGAAAGGGACTTTTAGACTTAGAAACATAGTAAATAAATTGAAGAAAGGGGCTTCAAAGTGTAGGTCCTTTTTTATCTTAGGTGGAGTTGGATTATCTTAAAGAGAGAAAACCTTGTAATGAGGAGAAACTTCATGGGAACTGTTCGAAGGAAAGGAAGAGAAAGAGAATGATGGGGAGGACAATGAAAATAGGTGTGAAAACTAGTTAGAGTTACAAAAGGGTAGATATGTTGAAGGAGAGTGTTTTGTAAGTAGTAGCCGGTAACGAGAGTGTTTTATAAGAAGAGGAAAAGGTGGAGGAATGGCAGAAGTTGTGGCTAGTCACTCTTAATTTTCTCTATAAACCAAAGAATATATTCTGTAAATAGGTGATTTGACCAAGTGATACCTTTCAACTAGGTACAATATTCTTTTAATCATTTCAATCATACTTTTTAATTGTATAATTTTTTGTAAATATTGAACTCAAATTTATTGGTTTATTATTTTTTAATTTGCAAGAAAGCATTTTGGTACACCTTTCTCCATTTGTATTTGCATAATTTTAAGCGGTGAAATCAATTACAAAATTTGTCTATATTCATTAATTTGTTAGAATTACTCTATTCCTTATTGAATTTGGTGCATTTAGTTTTCATAATAAATTTTTGTAATACATTTGTGAATACAAATGGTAAACCTCAAATGTTTATATAGGTACATGCATATGTAAGGTATGCATATATATATGTCTAGGCATAACATTGAATAAAAAGGCTTATTGATTTTGTATTATTCCTATTTTTAAGAAACCTGAATGATTTGTTAAAACTTGGACATTTTGTTTAGATATAAAAGAACCTCACACTTGCCTTGGATTTGGGTTTCATTAGTACTCCTTGTTTTGTAAGACCTCATACATCTTTGAGGAAATAATGAATTCAATGGTTCAAACCCAATTGATGGAATGAACAACCAAATCTATGTCATTCATCCATAGTCTTAGATTTTGAAATTGTTTCATCATGTAATTGGCCCATTTTAATGATGTTGAAGTATCTTATAATTTGGAAAGTATTGAAAACTATAGTATCGATAGTGTGTTGGCCTATACTTGGCTGATATAAAGGACTCCTTTGGACAACCAAGTAAGTAAATGAATCATATCAAAATCCATTAGATAAAACCATGTATGATGATATATATATATATATATATATATATATATATATATATATATATATATATATATATATATATATATATATATATATATATATATATACCCACAATGTCCAAACACTGCCAATTTAAGTTATAAATAAAACCTCTCTTATGGTTAATATCTCCATAATTTGTAGCTAAGTTTGATTTGTCATAGTTTGAGTGCACTAGTAGACATGGTTGTATTTTATTGTAGAGATGAGACATTAGTAAAAGGAGAATGACATTAACATGTCTAAAAATATTTCCTTTGATTATAATAATATTCTAGTGGTTAAGTTTTAGTGACATATGGCTAATTTTGGATTTAAGAATACCTAGTATTTTAGATTATAATAAGTTGTTACCAACTTGAGAATCTATTTTATGTACAAATATTCTATCTTTGTGAAATTTATGCTGAAATTTAGCTCATACAAATATAGCTTGAATAACCTAAAATATCATATTGTGTGATGCATATGCCAATAATACTTGATGAGAATTATCCTTTATATCATTGATTGTTAAGTCAAAAGGAAGTATTGAATACAAATATCTCAAGGGAGGGTAGAGATAATTAAACTATGTATATAGTCCTAATATTATTAAATCGTGGTCATATCATGATGTCATACATTCATGCTCTTTGAATTATTAAAGAATGTAATGGTTCTTAGATTAATTGTATTTCATCAATTCTAATCAAGTACATGCACATTGAATATGTTTATGAGTATGTAGAGAGTAACACACCTTGAAATTAGATATTTATCTCTTCATTAAGAGTTTAAGAAGTATCCTCTACATTATGGGTTATATATAGAAATTAATTTTAATATCTAGATTCGAGATCTAATCATTAGGAAAATCAAGTGTCAAAAGAGTTAAATTTTATGTTAAGCTTGATTTATGGTTATGTTAATATTTTATAAAAAAATTATGATGTTAAGCATGTATATGAGTTTTGGGTTTCAAGGGCCAATAAAAATAAGATGGATATGATTTATAATGGTTATTATAGGGAATGGTAATATGTTAAATAGTTATGATTTTATGTTAAATAGAACCATGGAAATTTGTGCATCATATCCTTCCACATGTAGACACGTGGGTATTGCTTGATGGAGGTTTTGATTATGGAGTTGATTATCTTATATGTTCCTTATTGGGTTATTGATTGTTTATAACCATGGTTGGAGTTATATTCCAATATACTAAAAAAGTGAACATTTATTTATCATGGTTCTTATTTAGTATCGAATACTACTTGGTCTTGAGTATTTATAATATATTTTAGATGTTAATTTTTAACCTACATTTTTGCCTTTGTTTCACTAAGTAGGTGGCAATCGATAATGAAACTATTTGGGTATTCAACTCTAGAAAGGGCTGCCAACCCGCTTATATGCTTTATAAACATATACTAATTAAAATATGTTGGATCTACTACCCTTCCTTTTTTGAGCTAGTATGATATGGTTCATGTTTCAAGAGTCAAACTATGAAGTCTTTGAGCATGAACATACACAAGACGATTAGAAATGAGCCCCCAAGACTTAGGTTTATCCCCTTAGAACTTGTTTACTATAGTTTGTAATTCTTCTAGATAAGTTATTAAGACAAGTTGTATTTGTGATCATGTATTTAATTCTTAATGACTCTTATGGAATGCATCTAGTTGGGAACACATTTGTATAGATACATGTGTTGGGACATGGTGAAAAAACAAGAAAGCACAACTTAGACATGTTGTAATTGTTGGTGTAATTAATTATTCCTAATTACACTTTACTTAATCTTACTTAGGTCAATGCATTGCATAGTAGTTTGTGATTGAGACACCTAGGAGTGTGCACATCTATTAAGTACATGGTGTAGGAGAAATTCTACTTTTGGTGTGATAGTTGTCTTTGCATACCTCATTGCGTGTGAGATCCACCTTTCATGCTCTTATCACATTATCATCCTAATCTAATGGACATACTTTATTACATATTGGAGGATGATCCACATTTGGTGGACATGTGATTACACCTAGCATAGGTGATAGCTTATCAGCTCCTTATCATTCTCTCTTATTGCCTTTCCTATATAAGGAGGCCTATTATGTAATCATTTCACTCACATTCATTGAGCATTGAGTAATTCATTGGATCTATTCAATCCATCCTTGCATTCTTATTTTCTCTCTTGTGCTTTTCTTAAATCTCTAGATCCTTGGTTCAATATTTGCTATTTGAAAATTCTTACAGTAATAAGTATTTGTTAATTAAGCATGGAAATAGGTTTAATTTTTACTCTCTCGTTGATTACCATTTTGTTCTTGTGTCAACAATTTTCTCAGTGGGGTATTACAACTTAGCTATCTTCGTCGAGTATTCTTTATACACCAAAAAAGCTATACATGAAACCCAACCTTGTGGAATCAAAAGACACACTTTCCTATGCTAAGAGATAGACACAATGCCAAAAATTTTACACATGGATGATCCTAACTTATATCTTCTACTAAAAAGTGATTGTTTATTAATATTAGATCTTTGTGATGATGTTCTCCAGTCATTAATAGAAGCTCTTCATCAGTTATTTTAGTAGTGAAATGATATTTTCAAGATAGATTTGATTTGAAAAATCTAGCTTTATTGTAGTACTTCATTGGCATTGGGATATCATAGTTTGGCTCAAGGATCACTTCTTCCTTGGCATTAAGATATCATAGTTTTCTTAAAAATCATGTTTTCATAGTGTTGAAGGGTTATAGTTGAATTAGTTTAATCAAAATTATAAAAACAACAATTTTCCCCCTATTTGAAGAGTATTCACAAGTTTCAAAACATTGTAAATAACTCAGTGTTTAACTAGCAAGTGCATGATAGATAAAAAATAATCCATATTTCATAAAAACTTGCCATAAACTCATCAAGACTTGTAGGTTTCAGAAAAATTGATGAAAAAATGTGATGTGGCTTAATAAAAGGGAAAAGTAGGTCAAAGAGCAAGTAAAGCATGCATAAAAAATGTGCGAAATACAATTTGTGCTATAAAACCTCTTATTTGCTTCCTACTGAATTGCCATATTTTCCTCTAGTAAAAAATTCTTAACTTTCCAAGTACTCTTAAGTTTGAGTTGATATTGATGATAATGATCTTATGTTCCTTAACTACAACGTCCATTAAAATTTCAACTTCTCAAAACTCAATGTAATGAATAAACAATGAGACTGCAAACAAACTTTGTAACTTTCACAGAATGACTACCATCTCAACTGTTAATTGTAGTCTAAAAATGTACAAAGGTTCTGCTCCCCATACTAATGCATTGCCATATAATTGAAATAAAGATGTTCAACCCTCAAATAAATTACATCTAAAAAGTTAGAAATGGCATCGTCTTGTTCAACCAATGACATTTTAAAATGGTTTAAACTGTTGGTAAACATTGAGAAACTCAATTGGTAAGTTGATGCAATAAATTCTATCCTATGTTCTTGGAATTGTTTATAATACTGCAATGATTTTTAATAAGAAAATTGGTAGTTGGGCAATCTAGGACAACCATATTGTTTCATGGCCCAGGTACAATTATGTCTACTCAAGCCATTTAGTTTGTGGACAATGGAAAAATCAGATGAATATAATCATCATTTGGCTTTTCAATGATGGTAAATTAGGTTTGCTCATGTGGGGACTGGCTTTTCATATTCAACGTTAGCTTGGTGTAAATATGACGGGGAGTACGATGATATAGTTGTAAGTATAGATTGTACACAAGCATGAAATTGAGTTCAATCAACTGTCGGTTTCCAAAATTCAGTGGATTGTATAAATATCTTCGTACATGGATTAAGAAAAAGTGCTCAAAACTACAGAAAAGTTTATGCCCAGTTGTAAAAATTATCCTTTCTACTTATATAATAGCTTCAAAATCTGGACTGAAGAGACCATTGAAATCACTGTATATTAAGAATTGGGATGATAAGGTAGAAAATATAATGGGAACCTAATAGTTTCCATTGCTAACAGCTGGAAATAAATTATGTAAGAGATATATGACAATGGCACTAAAAGCCATATAAATTTGAGCATTGTACATTTCTAGCAAATCGTATATGCATTTGTTGTACATTGTGGTGCTTGTGTTGGGGTGACAATGTTCCTTGATATGAGTTATCTATGAAGGTGGAAATTGACTTTAGTGTTTCTTGGGAGATAATTTTTCTCTATAAAAAAGAAAAATTCACTTCCTTCCCAGTTCTTTGGTACAGATTCAAACATTTCTATTGTCTAATCTTGCGGTTTTGCCTTAATTGACGAATAGACCTGAACAAATACTCATGTAATGGGTGCGTTTATTAGTTCATAACTGGAAATTCATATTGGATGAACGTCTCCACCTCCAAGAATTTTCTTAATTCTATGTTGATTGTTTGGTCTTCGGAATGTTGTTTATGACCATATTATATAAGTTTTGGTCTCTTTTCTATTAGTCTTTTAGTCTAAAAATTGTCTTTTGTGTGAGGGATTTGTTTAGATTAATTGGTTGTGTGCCTGTGCACTTATACTCACTACATATTTAATTTCTCTTTTTACTAAATCACATCACATTATTATTTTCAAAATTTAAAGTAACATTAAATCTTCAATTTTCTAAAAACAAAAAATTGTCGAGTGTTTCATTTCATCGTTAGGGTTTTGAGTAGCATTATATTTGGGGGAAATCATATTAAGGAAATAAATTAGTGTTTAAAATTTGAGGAGAAACAAAGAATTTAGTTTTCTTTTTTATGATTAAATTTTAGGCCTTGCTTGGTTAGTGGAATTGGGTGCAGAACTTTCATTTTTTTCCCAAATCTGCCGTTTGGGATGCTAAATTGCAATTTGGGTTTCGGAGATCAAAACCCAGTTTAGGCACCGAAATCGACAACACTATCTTCCCACTCAATAGGTAGAATTTGAAATCATCTTCTGGGTTTTGGGTTTTGGGATTACAAAAGTATGTACATGGGGACTTTAAGTAGAGGGGTGTGGCAATATATTGTGAAGGTATCAATGCATTTTCCTCATCGATTTGTAAATTTTGAAGCCTTTCTCTGTGTCATGATGTAAGTCATTCATTTCGTCATTTGGGATGAGGTGTATTATTGTTGAGAATTATACCTGAAATCTGAGAAAGGCTTATTGTTGGGATCACTGCTCAGCTAAGGCAGGAATCTAAGAAGTATAGGAAAGAACTTGAAGAGGAGTGAAGAATGCTTCAAATGGATGAGATTTTGTGGGAGGAAAGAGTACAAATGAAATTAGAAGCAACAAGGCTTTATCTTGAAGAGAAACATTTAGCTTTGGAAACATTGAAGTTTGAATTGGAGGGCTTTGTGGAAACAATGAGGGCTTCCAAATTTGATGATGTCATTGCCTATATGCAAGGGGAAGAGTTCCTTAGAGTTGCTGCTAGTTCTGTAAGAATTCAAGACATTAAATATTTATCATTTTAGCCATCAGCAGTGGACAACTTTTTATCAGGCTATGAAGAGTTACAAGTTGTTGACCTCAACAATGATACAAGGGAGGCACAGTCTTCAAGGGGTTTTCTTTCAAATACTATCTTAATCCTCTATCATTATTGATGAAGGGTGCTACCCTTAATACCACAAACACATAACAGAAACAGAGAAACAACAACAATATGCAAGAACTAAAAATGGGCTTCTTATTATCTCCACAAATGTGGAATTACAAACTTTAAGAATTACAATATGCAAAGCCACATGGGCATTCCCTTACAATATTTTGTAGGACAAAGCCTTGAATCAATACCCAGATCTACTACCCAGAACTGTCTTCAACTGCCTAAGACAACACTATGGCCTTCCTTATATAGGCAATTTCCATCCCCTAAGAAGGTTTCATAAATTTAGCCTTTTAGGGCCGACCAAACTTAGAATTATTTTATTTTACAATTTATTACATCAAAGTTGGCTGAAAATAAATTTTGAAACCCAAACAAAAATTTTGAAGGAAAATCATTTTCTGCCATTTCAGGTGACCCAACTTCTGAAGACCATAAGTCATCCCCAGTTGACCCAATTGACTATTATGACCCCAATTTGGAAAGGGCGCGAGGAGCTCTACAACACCTAAATTAAGAAAGCTTTACTCAACTGAAAATTTGACCTCATCCAGAGCCTCTAAAGCCTTCAAAACTGAGTTCAAAGTTTTTGTACCCTATTTCCAAAACCAAAAATTTTTAATATCTTAAACACCAAAATTGATCTGGCTATGAAACTTTACTCACAGGCTGATATGACCAAAATGAACCTCCAGGGAAGAAACCAAAACATTCCAAGATGAATCTCCATGCAAGAAACTAGGGGTAATCCATCAGGCACATTATTAGGTACAATATCCTGAAACTCATTCAATAATTCTGCAACTTCTAAAGGTACATCTTCTACTTCCTCTTTCCCAGCCTTTGGAATTAAGGTAAAAAAAATATGCTCATGCCGCATACCATCTGAGAAATTTCCTCTACCAACAAAATTTATTCTTGCATTACCACATACCTTTTCTTCTATTTCCTTCAATAGTTTTAGCTTATGTCGCACTCCATCCTTTATCAGGGAGTAGGTATTCACACGACCATCATGTACAACACGCTTGTCAAAATGCCAAGGTCTACCCAACAACATATGACATGCATCCATAGATATGATATCACATAGTACCTCATCTTGGTACTCACCGATCTTGAACTTCACTAGGCATTGTTCATTGACCATGACCTTGTGGTCATGCTGCACCCAGGCAACCCGATATGGATGTGGATGTTTCTGCCTCTTGAGCTTCAACTTTGTCACCATCTCCTCTCACACCAAATTATCAGTACTACCACTATCAATAATCACACCACAACACTTACCCTCACACTTGCACCTGGTGCAAAATAGGCTCCTCCTTTGTTTAGGTTCATTCTCACCACTCAGTAGGACTCTTCTGTTAATCAATGTTTCTCCTCTTCCAGCATCTTCAGAATTTGATGATCTGACATGTTCATCTACATGTGTAACTCTAGCCTCACCTTCATTCCTCCTATCCATCCTTCCTTGCCATTGAGGACATTCAAATACCCTATGACCTTCTTCTCCATAGTGAAAACATGTTCCACGAAAGCCTCCTCTTCTAGATCCTTGTCCTCTTCCTCTTCCTCTCTAATCTCCATTATTCTGATCATGGAAATGATTGAAATTATCTCATCTCTGATTCTAACTATTATTGGCCTCATCCTAGTTTTTTAGATCTTCATTTTGATCTCCATATGACCATCCACAAGATCTTCTATCATGACCTCTTCCGGTTTGTCTGCTCTCAAACTTCTTATTCAACTTTTCCTTTACTTTTAGGGAAAACTGGTATGCCTCTTCAATACTATTCATTCAACCCAAATTCAATTCTTACTGAATGCTTGACCTCAACCCATTAAGGTAACGAGCAACTTTCTCCTTATCTGCTTCTACATGGCCTACTCTGATTGAGGATTTGATAAAATTCCTCTGTATACTCCTGAATAGATCTTCTTGCTTGCTTCAAACTTTTCATTTTCTTCAATTGGTCAAGCTCATAATCAATAGGAATGAACTGTCACTTTAATTTATCCACCATCTGATCCCACTTTGTGATTTTATCTTTCCCTCTTCTATTTCACTCCAATTGAATCTCTTGCCACCAGATCTTCGCATGACCATCCAGTCTGGCCTTCACAAATTTGACCCTATTAGGATCCTCAATATCTTCATAAAAATATTCTTGACACTCATTGATCCAGTTGATCAACTCCTCTTGGTTAAGATTTCCTGAAAATGCAGGAACCTCAATCTTAGGTCTTTTCACAATGTTTGAGATGGCTCAGAAAATTCTTTCTTCCTCCTGGTTCAGAACTTCACCTTCTTCTTCTTGATCTTCTTCTTCCACTTCATCCTCGCTTTCATCTCTGACATTAGGATTCATTCCTCTATGAATCTCCTATTGCAATGCTTGCACTTGTCTCTACAGTGCCCTAACCTTAGGTGTTACAACACCACCTCTTCTGCCATGTTCTCTTCATGGAGGCATTTTCACGCTTATCACTAAAAGCCTAACGACAATCCTAGTTCAAATTACCTCACAATCGGTGATCTATTTACATAGAAATCCTAACCCACTGTCTTGGTGCAAACTACCTCACAATCTATGATCTGTTTACATAAAAACCCTAACACATAGTCTTGGTGTAAACTATCTCACAATCGGTGATATGTTTACATAGAAACCCTAACCCACAATCCTGGTGCAAAATTGCCTCACAATCGGCGATCTGTTTACACACTTAGGAACCTGGCTCTAATACCACTTGATGAAGCAGGCTCCCCTTAATACCACAAACACATAACAGAAACAGAGAAACAACAACAATATGCAAGAACTAAAAATGGTCTTCTTATTATCTCCACAAATGTGGAATTAAAAACTTTTAGAATTACAATATGCAAAGCCACATGGGCATTCCCTTACAATATTCTACAAGACAAAGCCTCAAATCAATACCCAGATCTACTACCCAAAATTATCCCGAACTGCCTAAGACAACACTACGACCTTCCTTATATAGGCAATTTCCACCACCCAAGAAGGCTCTAGAAATTTAGCCTTTTAGGGCCGACCAAACTTAGAATTATTTTATTTTACAATTTATTACATCAATGTCAACTCAAAATAACTTTTGAAACCCAAATATAAATTTTTGAAGGAAAATCATTTTCTGCCATTTCAGGTGACCCAACTTTTGAAGACCATAAGTCATCACCAGTTGATCCGATTGACTATTATGTCCCCAATTTGGAAAGGGCGCAAGAAGCTCTACAACACATAAATAAAGAAAGCTTCATTCAGCCAAAAATTTGACCTCATCTAGGGCTTCTAAAGCCTTCAAAATTGAGTTCAAATTTTCTGTACCCTGTTTCCAAAATAAATTTTTTTCAATATCTTCAAAACCAGACTTGATTTGGCTATGAAAATTTACTGGTAGGCTGATATGACCAAAATGAACCTCCAGGGAAGAAACTAGAACATTTCAATATCGGATGACCAACTTACTAAAAAATAGCAAGTTTCCATAAATAGCAGCTCTGCACAAGATAGCCCTTATTGAAAACAAAACCAAAAATATTTTTGGGTGATGCAAGATTTCTCTTACACTTAGGATGCTCCTGCATCAGACACCTGGGGTAATTTGAGAAGTGACCCTGTCATGACTCAGGTGTGGAGAGGAAAACCAAGGTGGTCAACCACCTCCCTTTTCAGCCATGATGAATCTTCAATAGGTCATCCTTTCCATTTAACCAAATATTCTTCATATGTCCTACTCCTTCTACTTCTACCAACATGACTATCCCGTATGTCCTCAATCTCCTTGGTAGCTGAAATAGTTATTGGAATACTCCACTATGCTGTTATGATCTCATCTTCAACACCTCCCTCATGATACTCCATCAGATTTGACATGTTAAACATCGGTGAAATATTCAGCTCAGTAGGCAATTCTACCTCATAGGCATTTCCTAAATCATAATTCTTTAGTATCTTACATGGCCCAAATTTCTTCATTTTCAACTTGTGTTATGTACCAACCAGAAATTGCACCTTCCGCAAATGAACCATGACTTCATCTTCACCCTAAAATTCCTTATGCTTCCTTTTCTCATCTGCCTTAGCCTTATACTGCACATTCATCTTGGTAATATGCTTCCTCACCTCCTCATGGATGTTCTTCAAATGTTCTGCAAAATCCTTAGTTTCAGCACTACTTATCTCTCCTTTATCTATCTTCCTCAACTTAGATGCATTTTTGGCACTACTTCCATATACAATCTATGGATGATGTGATGAACTAAACTTCAAATCTGTCTTCAACTCTTCACTTTCTACTAGTGTCATTTTGTGTGCTATCTTATTTGGAAAACTAGCTCCTAAAATCTTATCCATCTGATGACTGATCTTTCTTACTGGGGGTAATCCATGAGGCACATTATCGAGTACAATATCCTGAAACTCATTCAATAATTTTGTAACTTCTCTAGGTACATCTTCTACTTCCTCTTTCCTAGCCTTTGGAATTAAGGTAAAACACATATGCTTATGCTACATACTATCTGAGAAGTTTCCTCTACCAACAAAATTTATTCTTGCATTACCACATAGCTTTTCTTCTATTTCCTTCAATGGTTTTAGCTTATGTCGCACTCCATGCTTTATCGGGGAGTAGGTATTCGCATGACCATAATGTACATCACACCTATCAAACTGCCAAGGTCTACCCAATAACATATGACATGCATCCATAGATATGCTATCACATATTACCTCATCTTAGTACTTGCCGATCTTGAACTTCACTAGGCATTGTTCACTGACCATGACTTTATGGTCATGCTGCACCTAGGCAACCCAATATAGATGTGGATGTTTCTACCTCTTGAGCTTCAACTTTGTCACCATCTCATCTCACACCAAATTATCAGTACTACCACTATCAATAATCACATCAAAACACTTGCCCTCACACTTGCACCCGGTGCAAAATAGGCTATTCCTTTGTTCAAGTTCATTCTCACCACTCAGCAGGACTCTTCTGTTAATCAATGTTTCTCCTCTTTCAAGCATCTTCAAAATTTGATGATTTTCCATATTTATCTACATCTGCAACTCTGGCCTCACATTCATTCCTCCTATCTGTCCTTCCTTGGTGTTGAGGACATTCAAATGCCCTATGACCTTCTTCTCCATAGTGAAAACATGTTCCACGGAAGCCTCCTCTTCCAGATCCTTGTCCTCTTCCTCTTCCTCTCTCATCTCTATTATTCTGATCATGGAAATGATTGAAATGATCTCCTCTCTAATTCTGACTATTATTGGCATCATCTTGCTTTTTTGAATTTTCATTTTGATCTCCATATGACCGTCGACTAGATCTTCCATCACGACCTCTTTCGCTTTGTCTGCTCTCAAACTTCTTATTCATCTTTTCCTCTACTTTTAGGGAAAACTAGTATGCCTCTTCAATACTATTCATTCGAACCAAATTCAGTTCTTCCTAAATGCTCGGCCTCAACCCATTAAGGTAATAGGCAACTTTCTCCTTATCCGCTTCTGCATGTCCTGCTCTGATGAGGATTTGATATAACTCCTCTGTATACTCCTGAATAGATCTTCTTGCTTGCTTCAAACTTTGCATTTTCTTCAGTAGCTCAAGCTCATAATCAACAGGAATGAATTGTCGCTACAATTCATCCACCATCTGATCCCACCTTGTGATTTTATCTTTCCCTCTTCTATTTCGCTCCAATTGAATCTCTTGCGACCAGATATTTGCATGGGCTTTCAGTCTGGCCTTCACAAATTTGACCCTATCAAGATCCTCAATATCTTCATAAAAAAATTTTTCACATTCATTGATCCAGTCGATCAACTCCTCTGGGTTAAGATTTGTTGAAAATGGAGGAACCTCAATCTTAGGTCTTTTCCCAATCTTTGAGATGGCTTGGAAAAGTCTTTCTTCCTCCTGGTTCAGAACTTCTTCTTCTTCTTGATCTTCTTCTTCGGCTTCATCCTCGCTTTCATCTCTGACATTAAGATTCATTCCTCTAAGAATTTCCTCTTGTAATGCTTGTACTTGCCTCTGCAGTGCCCTAACCTCAGGTATTACAACACTAGCTCTTCTGCCACATTCTCTTTGTGGAGGCATTTTCACGCTTATCGCTAAAACCCTAACTATGGTCCTAGTGCAAACTACCTCATAGTTGGCAATCTATTTACATAGAAACCCTAACCCACGGTCCTAGTGCAAACTACCTCACAATCGGTGATCTATTTACATAGAAACCCTAACCCACAGTCCTAGTGCAAACTACCTCACAATCAATGATTTGTTTACACAGAAACCCTAACCCATAGTCCTAGTGCAAATTGCCTCACAATCGACGATCTGGTTACAGACTAAGGAACTTGGCTCTGATACCACTTGATGAAGGGTGCTCCGCTTAATACCACAAACACATAACAGAAATAGAGAAACAAGAACAATATGCAAGAATTGAAAATGGGCTTCTTATTATCTCCACAAATGTGGAATTACAAACTTTTAGAATTACAATATGCAAAGGCACATGGGCATTCCCTTACAATATTTTATAGGACAAAGCCTCGAATCAATACCCAGATCTACTACCCAAAACTATCTTGAATTGCCTAAGACAACACTACGGCCTTCCTTATATATGCAATTTCTACCACCCGAGAAGGTTCCAAAAATTTAGCCTTTTAGGGCCGACCAAACTTAGAATTACTTTATTTTACAATTTATTACATCAAAGTCAGCTCAAAATAACTTTTGAATCCCAAACATATATTTTGAAGGAAAATCATTTTTTGCCATTTCAAGTGACCCAACTTTCGAAGACTATAAGTCATCGTTAGTTGACCCAATTGATTATTATGACCCCAATTTAGAAAGGGCGTGAGGAGCTCTACAATGCTTAAATTAAGAAAGCTTCATTCAGCCAAAAATTCAACCTCATCCCGTGCCTCTAAAGCCTTCAAAACTAAGTTCAAAGTTTCTGTACCTTGTTTCCAAAATTGAAAATTTTCAATATCTTCAAAACCAGACTTGATCTGGCTATGAAACTTTACTGGCAGGCTGATATGACCAAAATGAACCTCTAGGGAAGAAACTAGAACATTCTGAGATCAGATGACCAACTTACTAAAAAATAGCAAGTTTCCATAAATAGCAACTCTCAACAAGATAGCCCTTATTGAAAACAAAACTAGAAATATTTTTGGGTGATGCAAGATTGCTCTTACACCCAAGATGCTCTTGCATCAGACAACCTGGGTAATTTGAGAAAAGACTCTGTCATGACTCAAGTGTGGAGAGGAAAACCAAGGCGATCAACCTCCTCCCTTGTCAGCCATGATGAATCTTCAATAGGTCATCCTTTCCATTTGACCAAATATTCTTCATATGTCCTGCTCCTTGTGCTTTTTCCAACATGACTATCCAGTATGTCCTCAATCTGCTTGGTAGCTAAAATAGTTGCTGGAATACTCCACTGTGCTGTTGTGATCTCATCTTCAAAACCTCCCTCATGATACTCCGTCAGATCTAAAATGTTAAACAGTGGTGAAATATTCAGCTTAGTAGGCAATTCTACCTCATAGGCATTTCCTGAATCATGCTTCTTTAGTATCTTACATGGGCCAAATTTATTCATTTTCAACTTGTGATATGTACCAACCGGAATTTTCACCTTCCACAAATGAACCATGACTTCATCTCGAGCCTGAAATTCCTTATGCTTCCTTTTCTCATCTGCCTTAGCCTAATACTACACATTCATCTTGGTAATATGCTTCCTCAACTCCTCATGGATGTTGTTCAAATATTTTGCAAAATCCTCAGTTTCAGCACTACTTATCTCCCCTTTATGTATCTTCCTCAACTCAGATGCATTTTTGGGACTACTTCCATATACAATCTTTGGATAATGTGATGAACTAAACTTCAAATCTATCTTCAACTCTTCACTTTATGCTAGTGTCATTCTATGTGCTGCCTTATTTGAAAAACTGGCTCCTAGAATCAAATCCATCTGATCACTGATCTTTCTTACTGGGGGTAATCCATTAGGCACATTATTAGGTACAATATCCTAAAACTCATTCAATAATTTTGCAACTTATATAGGTACATCTTCTACTTCCTCTTTCATAGCCTTTCGAATTAAGGTAAAACACATATGCTCATGCCGCATACCATCTGAGAAATTTCCTCTACCAACAAAAGTTATTCTTGCATTACCACATACCTTTTCTTCTATTTCCTTCAATGGTTTTAGCTTATGTTGCACTCCATCCTTTATCAAGGAGTAGGTATTCGCACGACCATGATGTACAACACACCTATCAAATTTCCAAGGTCTACGAAAAAACATATGACATGCATCCATAGATATGATATCACATAGTACCTCATCTTAGTACCCGCTGATCTTGAACTTCACTAGGCACTATTCACTGACCATGACCTTATGGTCATCCTGCACCCAGTCAACCCAATATGGATGTGGATGTTTCCACCTCTTGAGCTTCAACTTTGTCACCATCTTCTCTGACACCAAATTATCAGTACTACCACTATGAATAATCACATAACAACACTTACCCTCACACTTGCACCTAGTGTGAAATAGGCTCCTCCTTTGTTCAGGTTCATTCTTACCACTCAACAGGACTCTTCTGTTAATCATCATTTCTCCTCTTTCAGCATTTTCAGAATTTGATGATCTGGCATCTTCATCTATATGTGCAACTCTGGCCTCACCTTCATTCCTCCTATCCATCCTTCCTTGGAATTAAGAACCTTCAAATGCCATATGACCTTCTTCTCCATAGTGAAAACATGTTCCATGGAAGCCTCCTCTTCTAGATCCTTGTCCTCTTCCTTTTCCTCTCTGATCTCTATTATTTTGATCATGGAAACAATTGAAATTATCTCCTCTTTGATTCTAATTATTACTAGCCTCATCCTACTTTTTTAGATCTTCATTTTGATCTCCATATGACCGTCCACCAGATCTTTCATCACGACCTCTTTCACTTTGTCTTCTCAAAAACTTCTTATTCAGCTTTTCCTCTACTTTTAAGAAAAACTGTTATGCCTCTTCAATACTATTCATTTGAACCAAATTCAATTCTTCCTAAATGCTCGGCCTCAACCCATTAAGGTAACGAGCAACTTTCTCCTTATCTGCATTTGCATGGCCTACTCTAATGAGGATTCGATAGAACTCCTCTATATACTCTTGAACAGATTTTCCCACTTGCTTCAAACTTTGCATTTTCTTTAGTAGGTCAAGCTCATAATCAATAGGAATGAACTATCACTTAAATTTATCTACCATCTGATCCCACCTTGTGATTTTATCTTTCCATCTTCTATTTCACTCCAATTGAATCTCTTGCCACCAGATCTTCGCATGACCTTTTAGTCTAGCCTTTGCAAATTTGACCCTATCAGGATCCTCAATATCTTCATAAAAATATTCTTCACATTCATTGATCCAGTCGATCAACTCCTCTGGGTTAAGATTTCTTGAAAATCTAGGAACCTCAATCTTAGGTCTTTTCCCGATCTTTGAGGTGGCTCAGAAAAGTCTTTCTTCCTCTTGGTTCAGAACTTCACCTTCTTCTTCTTGATCTTCTACTTCAGCTTCATCCTCACTTTCATCTTTGACATTAAGATTCATTCCTCTGTGAATCTCCTCTTGTAATGCTCGCACTTGTCTCTGTAGTGCCCTAACCTCAAGTGTTACAACACCAGCTCTTCTGCCACGTTCTATTCATGGAGGCATTTTCATGCTTATCGCTGAAACCCTAACCATGGTCCTGGTGCAAACTGCATCATGTTCGGTGATCTATTTACATAGAAACCCTAACCCATGATCCTGGTGCAAACTACCTCACAATCGATGATCTATTTACACAGAAACCCTAACCCACAGTCTTGGTGCAAACTGCCTCACAATCGATGATTTGTTTACATAGAAACCCTAAGCCACAGTCCTGGTGCAAACTGCCTCACAGTCGGTGATCTGTTTACACACTTAGGAACCTGGCTCTAATACCACTTGATGAAGGGTGCTCCCCTTAATACCACAAACACATAACAAAAATAGAGAAACAACAACAATATGCAAGAACTGAAAATGGGCTTCTTATTATCTCCACAAATGTGGAATTAGAAAATTTTAGAATTACAATATGCGAAGCCACATGGGCATTCCCTTACAATATTCTATAGGATAAAGTCTTGAATCAATACCCAGATCTACTACCCAGAACTGTCCCAAACTGCCTAAGACAATACTACGGCCTTCCTTATATAGGCAATTTCCACCGCCCGAGAAGGTTCCAAAAATTTAGCCTTTTAGGGCCGACTAAACTTAGAATTATTTTATTTTACAATTTATTACATCAAAGTCAGCTCAAAATAACTTTTGAAACCCAAATAGAAATTTTGAAGGAAAATCATTTTCTGCCATTTCAGGTGACCCAACTTTCGAAGACCATAAGTCATCGCCAGTTGACCCGATTGACTATTATGACCCCAATTCAGAAAGGGCATGAGGAGCTCTACAAAAATTGAAATAAGAAATCTTCATTCAGCCAAAAATATAACCTCATCCGGAGCCTCTAAAGCCTTCAAAATTGAGTTCAAAGTTTTTGTACCCTGTTTCCAAAACAAAAAAAATTTAGTATCTTCAAAACCAAACTTGATCTGGCTATGAAACTTTACTGGCAGGCTTATATGACCAAAATGAACCTCTAGGGAAGAAACCAGAACATTTCGAGATCAGATGACCAACTTACTAAAAAATACCAAGTTTCCATAAATAGCAGCTCTGCACAAGATAGCCATTATTGAAAACAAAACAAGAAATATTTTTGGGTGATGCAAGATTTCTCTTACACCCAGGATGCTCCTGCATCAGACACCTAGGGTAATTTGAGAAGTGACCTTGTCACGACTTAGGTGTGGAGAGGAAAACCAAGGTAGTCAACCTCCTCCCTTGTTAGCCATGATGGACATTTAATAGGTCATCCTTTCCATTTGACCAAATATTCTTCATATGTCCTGCTCCTTGTGCTTCTGCCAACACAACTATCCAGTATGTCCTCAATCTCCTTAGTAGCTGAAATAGTTGCTAGAATACTCCACTGTGTTGTTGTGATCTCATCTTCAATACCTCCCTCATGATACTCCATCAGATCTGAACTGTTAAACACTGTTAAAATATTTAGCTTAGTAGGCAATTCTACCTTATAGGCATTTCCTGAATAAGGCTTCTTCAGTATCTTACATGGCCCAAATTTCTTCATTTTCAAATTGTGATATGTACCAACCGAAATTCACACCTTTCACAAATGAACCATGACTTCATCTCCAGCCTGAAATTCCTTATGCTTCCTTTTCTCATCTACCTTAGCCTTATACTGCACATTCATCTTGGTAATATGCTTCCTCACCTCCTCATGGATGTTCTTAAAATATGCTACAAAATCCTCAGTTTCAGCACTACTTATCTCTCCTTTATCTATCTTCCTCAACTCAAATGCATTTTTGGGACTACTTCCATATACAATCTATGGATGATGTGATGAACTAAACTTCAAATCTGGCTTCAACTCTTCACTTTTTGCTAGTCTCATTCTGTGTGCTGCCTTATTTGGCAAACTAGATCCTGGAATCAAGTCCGTCTGATGATTGATCTTTCTTACTGGGGGTAATCCATTAGGCACATTATCGGGTACAATATCCTAAAACTCATTCAATAATTGTGCAACTTCTATAGGTACATCTTCTAATTCCTCTTTCCCAACCTTTGGAATTAATGTAAAACACATATGCTCATGTCGCATACCATCTGAGAAATTTCCTCTAACAACAAAAGTTATTCTTGCATTACCACAAACTTTTTCTTCTGTTTCCTTCAATGGTTTTAGCTTATGTCTCACTCCATCCTTTATCACAGAGTAGCTATTCGCAGGACCATCATGTACAACACACCTGTCAAACTGCCAAGGTTTACCCAATAACATATGACATGCATCCATAGATATGATATCACATAGTACCTCATCTTTGTACCCATCGATCTTGAACTTCACTAGGCACTGTTGACTGACCATGATCTTGTGGTCATCCTCCACCTAGGCAACTCGATATGGATGTGGATGTTTGTACCTCTTGAGCTTCAACTTTGTCACCATCTTCTCTGACACCAAATTATCATTACTACCACTATCAATAATCACATCACAACACTTACCCTCACACTTGCACCTTGTGCGAAATAGGCTCCTCCTTTGTTTAGGTTCATTCTCACCACTCAGTAGGACTCTTCTGTTAATCATTGTTTCTCCTCTTTCAAGGTGTTCAGAATTTGATGATCTAGCATCTTCATCTACATGTGCAACACTGGCCTCATCTTTGTTCCTCCTATCTATCCTTCCTTGGCATTCAGGACATTCAAATGCCCTATCACCTTCTTCTCCACAGTGAAAACATGTTCCACAAAAGCCTCCTCTTCCAGATCCTTGTCCTCTTCCTCTTCCTCTTTGATCTCTATTATTTTGATCATGGAAATGATTCAAATTATCTCCTCTCTGATTTTGACTATTACTGGCCTCATCCTAATTTTTTGGATCTTCATTTTGAATCTCCTTATGACCGTCAACTAGATCTTCCATCACAACATTTTTTGCTTTGTTTGCAATCAAACTTCTTATTCAACTTTTCCTCTACTTTTAGGGAAAACTAGTATGCCTCTTTAATACTGTTCATTCAAACCAAATTCAATTCTTCTTGAATGCTCGGCCTCAACCCATTAAGGTAATGGCCAAATTTCTACTTATTTTCTTCTGCATGGCCTACTCTGATAAAGATTCGATAGAACTCCTCTATATACTCCTGAACAGATCTTCCCTCTTGCTTCAAACTTTGCATTTTCTTCAGTAGCTCAAGCTCATAATCAACAAGAATGAACTGTCGCTTCAATTTATCCAACATCTAATCCCACCTTGTGATTTTATCTTTCCCTCTTCTATTATGCTCCAATTGAATCTCTTGCCACCAGATCTTCGCATGACCTTTCAGTCTGGCCTTCGTGAATTTGACCTTATCAGGATCCTCAATATCTTCATAAAAATATTCTTCACATTCATTGATCTAGTTGATCAATGCCTTTGGGTTAAGATTTCTTGAAAATGTAGGAACCTCGATCTTTGACATGGCTCAAAAAATTCTTTCTTCCTCCTTGTTTAGAACTTCACCTTCTTCTTCTTGATCTTCTTCTTTCGCTTCATCCTCTCTGACATTAAGATTCATTCCTCTATGAATCTCCTCTTGCAATGCTTGCACTTGTCTCCTCAGTGCCCTAACCTCAGGTGTTACAACACTAGCTCTTCTGCCACGTTCTCTTCATGGAGGTATTTTCATGCTTATTGCTGAAACCCTAACCATGGTCCTGGTGCAAACTACCTCACAGTCGGTGATCTATTTATACAAAAACCCTAACCCATGGTCCTGGTGCAAACTACCTCACAATCGATGATTTGTTTACACACAAACCCTAACCCACAATCCTAGTGCAAACTACCTCACAATAGATGATCTGTTTAAATAGAAATCCTAACCCACAGTCCTGGTGCAAACTGCCTCACAATCGGTGATATGTTTACACACTCAGGAACCTGGCTCTGATACCACTTGATGAAGGGTGCTCCCCTTAATACCACAAACACATAACAAAAATAGAGAAACAACAACAATATGAAAGAGCTGAAAATGGGCTTCTTATTATCTCCACAAATGTGGAATTAAAAACTTTTAGAATTATAATATGCAAAGCCAAAAGGGCATTCCCTTACAATATTCTATAGGACAAAGCCTTGAATCAATACCCAGATCTACAACCTAGAACTGTCTCGAACTGCCTAAGACAACACTATGGCCTTCCTTATATAGGCAATTTCCACCGCCCAAGAAGGATCTAGAAATTTAGCTTTTTACGGCCGACCAAACTTAGAATTATTTTATTTTATAATTTATTATATCAAAGTTGGCTCAAAATAACTTTTCAAACCCAAACATAAATTTTGAAGGAAAATCATTTTTTGCCATTTCAGGTGACCCAACTTCTGAAGACCATAAGTCATCACCAGTTGACCTGATTGACTATTATCATCCCAATTCAGAAAGGGCAGGAGAAGCTCTACAACATGTTAATTAAGAAAGTTTCATTCAGCTGAGAATTCAACCTCATCCGGGGCCTCTAAATCCTTCAAAACTGAGTTTAAGTCTAGAAATGTACAATTTCAAACAGAAATGAAAAACATGTAATAAAAAAAAAAAGAACATGCATGCAATTTAGAAAAAGAAAGGAACAATTTTGTGCACTAGGCACTTGGCCTAATTGAAATGATGGGTCACATGGTCTGTGCATGAGTTTTGTCAAGATTTTTTTTTCTTGGGTTTGTTCTAAACACCCTTTTCACCATCACTATCAATTGAAAATCGTAGTTTAACTGTCTACATCTAGCTTTCATACATTTCCAAAAAATAATGCAGTTATTAGGAATTTTCTTAAATGGGGAGTTCAAGAAAACCCATTAAAATATTAAAGTAATATGACTCAAATGGTCCTCTATTAGAAGTCCTTATTGGAAAGACCTTCCTTCAAACTAGAGTATTTGAACAAAGGCCTTCTAGTTTGAATGAAAGATGAAAAGACCCTTCATTTGAAAACACTTGTTTAAATGAGGGGTTTCGCAACAAAAGTTTTGGAAACTTCATTTTTGTTTTGTGGGTGAAAGTACAATACACTATTGTGGTATCACACATATTTCAATGATTTAGCTAAAAATACATAAGAAACTATACAAGAGAAGGGTCTACTTATGTCCTTGAAGGCAAGAACATAGTTGAGGTAGATGTGTCTAGCTTCTTGGTTGTTCGTGGTAAGAGGGGATCCTATACACACCCCATATAGACATGTAGATGCATTTAAGATTTTGAAAATTAAATTACATGACTTGAGAAATTGAAAATTAGTGAATAAATAGGCATGCAAGTTTAATAAATTAGTTAGTAAAATATGAAAAATAAGTAGTTATTGTATAAAAATATAAGAATTGATTACATTAGTGTTTTCTTACTAAAAACATATAAGTCAAATGAAAATATTTATTTTTTACAAAACTTTTATTTCTTTAATAATATTAAAATTTATAAAAATGTTTCATGATATTAGTAATAGTTATATTATTATTTTATTAGAGATTGAAATTTACATATTCTAATAAGAAAATTACCTAATATTATATACATATTTTATTTATAAAGAAAATAATTATTTATTTTAATTATATTAAATATATATTATTTTAATAAAAAATATCTATAAACATGTTTTATTTTATTTTATATAGAATGAATTGAATAAAGAGGAGAATTTTTTGTTTATTAAAAGTTTTTTTAAAAATATATGTGAGAGTTAGAAGAAAAGGGTTTCTAGTTTTAGAAACATAGTAAATAAATTTTAGAAAGGAGCTTTAAAGTGGATGTCCCTTTTTTATAATAGGTGGAGTTGAATTATCTTAAATGGAGAAAACCTTGGAACTAGGAGAAAATTCATGGGAATTGTTCGAAGAAAAGGAAGAGAAAGATAATGGTGGGGAAGACAATGAAAATAGGTGCATGAAAACTAGTCGCAGTTAGAAAAAGATAGATATGTTGAACGAGAGCATTTTGTAAGTAGTGATCAGTAAGGTGAGTGTTTTATAAGAAGATGAAGAAGTGGACGAATGATATAAGTTTTGGCAAGGCACTATTAATTATCTCTAGAATTAGAGAAGAGATGCTAGAAATAAGTGATTCGACCAAGCGATACCTTTCAACTAGGTACAATATTCCTTTAATCATTTCAATCAAACATTTTAATTGTATAATTGCTTGCAAATATTAAACTCAAATTTATTGATTTATTGTTTTTTAATTTGGAAGAAAGCATTTTAGTACACCTTTCTCCATTTGTATTTGCATAATTTTAAGCCGTGAAATTAATTACAAAATTCTCTATTGAATATTTTTTTAGAATTGCTCTATTCTTTATTGAATTTGGTGGATTTGGTTTGTGTAACACATGTTTGTAATGCATTTGTAAATAGAACGGTAAACCTCAAATGTGTATGTAGGTATGTGCATATGTAAGGTATGCATGTATATATGTCTAGTCATAGCATTGAATCAAAAGGCTTGATGATTTTGTCTTGTGCCTATTTTTGAGAAACATGAATGATTTGTTAAAATTCAGACATTGTGTTTAGCTATAAAAGAACCTCACACCTACCTTGGATTGGGGTTTCATTAGTACTCCTTGGTTGGTTAGAGGCATTAAAGGTTACATGTATGGTATATGTTTACCTTGTCAATTCTGTCAAAACCATCCTTAGTTATCATTCTTTAGGAGTTCTTACATCCTTGAGGAAATAATCAGGTCAATGATGCAAACCCAATTGATGGCATGAACAACCAAAGATATGCCACCCATCCATAACCACAGATTATGAAATTGTGTCATCACGTAGTTGGTCCATTTTAATAATGTTGAAGTATCTTATAATGGAAAGTATTGAAAGATATAGTATTGATAGTGTCTTGGCCAATACTTGGTTGATATGAAGGACTCCTTTGTACAAACATCTAAGTAAATGAGTCCTATAAAAATCCATTAGATAAAAACATGTCCGATGAGGCATTCTAAGTATAATTGATTTCAAGTACATTTAAAATAAGATTATGCACTAATTTAGTATATCACCATTTTCTTAAATTGTGTATAATGCTTGAAGAGAAACCTACAAGTTGAAAGAATTAAGAGACATATCCCTTCGATAACCAAGAGGAGATGTTATACAATGCTGGTTGGATGGTTACCAACTGTCATACAATTGGACAGTTGCAAATGTATTACACCAACATTCCCCCCCTTAATACATTGATCCTAAAAAACATCAAATTAACTTTTCCCTAGGGATCCACCCCTTAAGGCTTACATAACAAAACATGTTGATTACATAATATGAATACATATATTAAGAAAAAATTCTTTGTGAAGTTGCAAATCCTGAATCATGCAAGGCTCCATCAAGCTTTCTTATGACCCTCGGAAAGGTGTAACTTCGAGTTGTGTTCTTAAGCTCTCAGTCTCGAATTCTCAAATCACAGTCTTGAATTATTCAACAATGATCCCTAAGAGATGCAATAGATCTCTATCATTTTCTAATGACCGCAAAAGGGTATAATTCTCAATTCTATACTCTGAAGCATGCTTGACAGTGATCCATATTGAGTGCAATACAAAATCTTAAACCTATCTCCAAAATGAGTCTTCACAAGCCATGTATTCTTCAAATTTGTCAGTTATAAAGCAAAACCTAAAAATAGAAAGCCAAAAGATTATTCTCATGCAGAACAACATCTCAAAGAGAGAAGCTAACTTGAGATGATGGAAGTTCCTCCATCCTCCGATGCCGCCAACCTCCAAAAAGTTAAGGTTCAAAGCACAAGATTTTGATTAAAGGGAGAATGAAAATCATTAACAACTTCTCCATCATCATCTGATGTGTCCTCATGGTCAATGCATGTAACATTTCCTTCTTCATATTGTTCTTTTAGTTTTCCTTTAAGAACATCACTAGCTCTGGCTCTAAAAATCCATGTTGTGTGCCCCTTTTTCTTACAGTAAAAACATTTATTGTCTCTTCTATTTTATTCGACCATTTTTTAGTGCTTTGTGAGTGTAATGCCTAGTCTATTTGATGAGCTTCTTCTATGACTTCCTTTGTTATGTTTTCTTCTACTAGAAGGGCTGAAATCATATCCTCTAGAGTTTGTGAAGTGAGTTGACTTAGTGTAAAGATAACATTACTATATTTGGAAGATAAGCTATTTAACATGATGGCCTTAGCATCATCATCATTAACAGGAGCCTTAACTTATGTAAGTTGTCTAGTGAGAGACCTTAAATTACCTATATGATTTGACATTGTGATCCCATTTTACATTTTGAATCTAAACAATTGAATTTTGAGAGAAAACTTTGCATAGACAACTTTTGCCCCAAACAACTTGTTTAGATTATCCCAAATCTCAGTAGAAGTGTTATCTAGATCTATGTGATGAAGTTCAGAATCTGCAAGAGCGAGACCAATTATAGCCTTGGCTTTATCATCTCTGCCATTCCACTCCAACAATTTATTTGCATCGGTAGGTGATTTTTCTTTTCCACTTACTATGCCCCATAGGTTTTTATTCATCAATTGCATTTGTATTTTTATTCTCCATGTATGAAAATTGAAACTAGAGTATTTATCTAATGAAAGCTCCATCTCAAACAATACAATCCAGATCAAAAATTCTAATACATGTGTAAACCTTTCTTAAAAATTTTTGTATGCTATTCCATTTCTTCTCATCCTCTATCTCCTTCCCTTTCTCAATCTCCTTCCCCTTCTCCTTTATATGATATCTAAGAGAGAATGTATTGGTGATTGTGCATGTCAACATTTTTACAATAGAAAAAATTATTAAATATTATAACAAAAATAAATTAAATTATAATTAAAATAAATAATAATAAAATGTTTAAATAAAAATTATAATACTTAACTTTAAGGCTCAAGTCATGTATGGTTCTCAATAGAATTTGGAGGAAGTGACACACACACACACACACACACACACACACACACACACACACACACACACACACATATATATATATATATATATATATATATATGCATATACATATATACATATACATATATACATATACATATATCTATCTATCTATCTATCTATCTATATATATATATATATATATATATATATATATATATATATATATATATATATATATATATATATATATATATATATATATATATATATATATATATGAAGTTTATTTCAAAAATCTAGGTTGTCCATTTCATATAAGAAATGATAGTTCTAGAGTGATAGGGAGATGAAGAAGGGGAAGGAGATGGAAATGGATGAGGAGGATGAGAAGAAGATGTAGAAGTCTTCAGTCTTACATTTATTAGGCTTTTTTATCAATAGTATTTGGTTTCTATTAAAGGGCTTTATATCCTCTTCTTAAGTGTGAAAATCTATGACTCACAAGTACTTGCACTATAAATATGTAGGTGGATTATAATTATGGGGCTAGAGATTCTTATATAGAACATGTGATACTTGGAAATCTAGAATCTTTAGATGTAGGATGTGTATATGAAAAAGTGCCAAATATAATAGTACCCACCATGTTGATGCCTGTTAAAATCTTGAACTTATACTAGCTGAGATGGCATATAAAAGTTCATGTAATTACGAAAAAGGAGATGCCCCAGTTTAAAAAATGATCATGTTGCTAGACAGTTCTCACACTGTTATCAATGTTACACTATGGGGCTACTAGAATTGAATGAAAAGGTGGATATCTCCAGAAATAGTATTGCCTCCAAGAACCTACAATGCTTTCTATTCAGAGTGGGCATGTATCTGAATTTAATGGTAAAGTCATAAGTACATCAAGCATGGCAACTTTTTTGATAGACTGATGCAGGACCATCCTGGGTGTAAGAGCAATCTTGCATCACCCAAAAATATTTCTGTTTTTGAATTCAATAAGGGCTATCCTGTGCAGAGCTGCTATTTATGGAAAGTTACTATTTTTGGTAATTTTTGTCTCTGCTCAGAATGATCTAATTTCTTTCTTGGAGGTTCATTTTGGTCATATAAGTCTGCCAGTAAAGTTTCATTTCCAGATCAAGTGCATGTTGGAAGATATTGAAGATTTTCGGTATTGGTAGCAGGGTACAGAAACTTTGGACTCATTTTTGAAGGCTTTAGAGGCCTCGGATGAGGTTGAAAATTTGGGTGACGGGTGCTTGCGTGGATCAATCCTGTAGAGCGCTTCGTGGCATTTCTGAAATGGGGTTATAATAGCCGATTAGGTCAACTGGTGATGACTTATGGTCTTCGAAATTTGGGCCACCCGAAATGGCAGAAAATAATTTTCTTCAAAATTTCTGTTCAGGTTTCAAAGGTTATCTTGAGCCGACTATGATGTAATAAAATGTAAAATAAAATAATTCTAAGTTTGGTCGGCCTTATTGGCTAAACTTCTGGAACCTTCCCAGGCGGTGGAAATTTGCCTATATAAGGAAGGCTGTATTATTGTCTTAGGTAGTTCAGAATAGTTCTGGGTAGTAGATCTGGGTAATAGTTCGAGGCTTTGTCCTACATAATATTGTAAGGGAATGCCCATGTGGCTTTGCATATTGTAATTCTAAAAGTTTGTAATTCCACATTTGTGGAGATAATAAGAAGCCAATTTTCTGTTCTTGCATATTGTTGTTGTTTCTCTATTTCTGTTATGTATTTGTGGTATTAAGGGGAGCACCCTTCATCAAGTGGTATCAGAGCCAGGTTTTCTTGAGTGTGTAAACAGATCATCGACTGTGAGGCAGTTTGCACCAAGGCCGTGGCTAGGGTTTCAGTGCGCATCGCAAAAATGCCTCCACGAAGGGAACGTGGCGGAAGAGCTGTTGTTGTAACACCTGAGGTTAGAGAGCTACAGAGACAAGTGCAAGCATTGCAAGAAGAGATTCACAGAGGAATGAATCTTAATGTTAGAGATGAAAGCGAGGATGAAGCCGAAGAAGAATATCAAGAAGGAGAAGCTGAAATTGTGAACCAGGAGGAAGAAAGACTTTTTCGGGCGATTTCCAAGATTGGGAAAAGACCTAAGATTGAGGTTCCTACATTTTCTTGAAATCTTAACCTAGAGGAATTGATCGACTGGATCAATGAATGTGAGGAGTATTTTGAGTATGAAGATGTTGAGGATCCTGATAGGGTCAAATTTGCGAAGGCCAGACTAAAAGGTCATGCGAAGATCTGGTGGCAAGAAATTCAATTGGAGCGAAATAGAAGAGGGAAAGATAAAATCACAAGATGGGATCGGATGGTGGATAAATTGAAGTGATAGTTCATTCCTATTGATTATGAGCTTGACCTACTAAAGAAAATGCAAAGTTTGAAGCAAGCAGGAAGATCTGTTCAGGAGTATACAGAGGAGTTCTATCGACTCCTCATCAGAACAGGCCATGCAGAAGCTGATAAGGAGAAAGTTGCCCGATACCTTAATGGGTTAAGGCCAAGCATTCAGGAGGAGTTGAATCTGGTTTGAATGAACAGTATTGAGGAGGCATACCAATTTGCCCT
This sequence comes from Chamaecyparis obtusa, assembly GCA_027943335.1. Lineage (NCBI taxonomy): Eukaryota > Viridiplantae > Streptophyta > Pinopsida > Cupressales > Cupressaceae > Chamaecyparis > Chamaecyparis obtusa. The sequence continues at coordinate 155,044 of BSBK01008861.1, forward strand.
AAAAGTAGAGGAAAAGATGAACAAGAAGTTTGAGAGCAGACAAAAATGGAAGAGGTCGTGGTGGAAGATCTGGCGGACGGTCATATGGTGGCCGAAATGAAGATCCGAAAAAGAAGGATGAGGCCAGTAGCAGTCAGAATCAGAGAGGAAATAATTCCAATCATTTTCAGGATCAGAGTAATAGAGATCAGAGAGGAAGAGGAAGAGGAAGAGGACAAGGATCTGGAAGAGGAGGCTCCGTGGAACATGTTTTCACTGTGGAGAAGAAGGCCATAGGGCATTTGAATGTCCTCAGCGCCAAGGTAGAACAGACAGGAGAAATGAAGGCCAGGCTAGAGTTGCACATGTCGATGAAGATGCTAGATCATCAAATTCTAAAGATGCTGAAAGAGGAGAAACGCTAGTTAATAGAAGAGTCTTACTGAGTGGTGAGAATGAACTTGAACAAAGGAGGATCCTGTTTTCACACTAGATGCAAGTGTGAGGGTAAATGTTGTGATGTGATTATCGATAGTGGAAGCACTGACAATTTGGTGTCAGAAGAGATGGTGACCAAAGTTGAAGCTCAAGAGACAAAAAACACCCACATCCATATCGGATTGCCTGGGTGCAGGATGACCACAAGGTCATGGTCAGCGAACAGTGCCTGGTAAAGTTCAAGATCAGCGGGTACCAAGATGAGGTGCTATGTGATATCATCTCTATGGATGCATGTCATATGTTGTTGGGTAGACCGTGGCAGTTTGACAGATGTGCTGTACATGATGGTCGTGCAAATACCTATTCCCTGACAAAGGATGGAGTGCGACATAAGCTAAAACCATTGAAGGAGACTGAAGAAAAGGTATGTGGTAATGCAAGGATAACTTTTGTTAATGGAAGAAATTTCTTAGATGGTATGAGGCATGAGCATGTATGTTTTGCTTTAATTCCAAAAGCTGGTAAAGAGGAAGTAGAAGATGTTCCTGTAGAAGTTGCAGATTTGTTGAATGAGTTTCAAGATATTTTATCTAATAATGTACCTGATGGATTACCACCCCTAAGGAAGATCAGTCATCAGATGGATTTGATTCCAGGAGCCAGTTTGCCAAACAAGGCAATACACAGAATGACACCAGCAGAAAGTGGAGGAGTTGAACAGACAAGTACATGAGTTGTTACAGAAAAGGATTGATCTGTGAGAGTCTGAGTCCCTGTGCTGTACCAGCGGTATTAGCACCAAAGAAGAATGGAGAATGGAGGATGTGTACAAATTCTAGGGCAATAAACAAGATCACAATCAAGTACAGGTTTCCATTGCCACGAATGGATGATATTATGGACTGTTTGAGTGGAGCTGTGTATTTTTCAAAGATAGATCTGAAAAGTGGATATCATCAGATTTGGATCAGAGAAGGAGATGAATGGAAGACTGCCTTCAAAAGAAAAGAAGGGACTGTATGAGTGGTTAGTCATGCCTTTTGGGCTAACCAATGCACCGAGCACTTTCACGCGGCTCATGAACGAGGTTCTGAAAGAATTTCTGGGTAAGTTTGTCATTGTTTTACATAGATGATATTTTAATCTTTAGTAAGACATTGGAGGAGCATATGATGCATATTCGTATGGTATTTGAGAAGCTAAGAGAAGAGAAATTGTTGATTAATTTGAAGAAGTGCAATTTTGTGAAGAAAGAGTTAGTGTATTTGGGATTTGTAGTTTCAGCAGAAGGTCTAAAAATGGACCTAGAGAAGGTACAGGCTATCCTTGAATGGCCTACTCCAAGGAGTTGCTACTGAGGTAAGATCTTTTCATGGTTTGGCTAGCTTTTACAGAAATTTTATCAAAAATTTTAGCAGTATTGTGGGACCCTTGACTGAAACAATGAGAGGGGATAGAAAAGAGTTTAAGTGGACTAATGGGGCAGAAAAAGAGTTTTCAATTGTTGAATAAAAAGTTACAGAATAACCTATTTTAGCACTTCCAGATTTTAATAAGGTGTTTTCAAGTGGATTGTGATGCTAGTGGTACTGCAATAGGAGCTGTTATGAGCCAAGAAGGTAAACCTATTGCATACAATAATTCTGTCAATAGGAGCACTGGTAAATCACCATTCCAGATTATATATGGAAGTAGTCCAAGAAATGCATCTGAATTGAGGAAGATAGATAAAGGAGAAATAAGTAGTGCTAAAGCTGAGGATTTTGCAGAACACTTGAAGAACATCCATGAGGAGGTGAGGAAGCATATTACCAAGATGAACGCACAGTATAAGGCTAAGGCAGATGAGAAAAGGAGGTATAAGGAATTTCAGGTTGGTGATGAAGTCATGGTTCATTTGCGGAAGGAGCGGTTTCTAGTTGGTACATATAACAAGCTGAAAATGAAGAAGTTTTGGACCATGTAGGATACTGAAGAAACATGATTCAGGAAACGCATATGAGGTAGAATTGCCTACTGAGCTAAATATTTCACCAG